>CAUYQV010083660.1:0-27378 GCA_963574575.1 Galagoides demidoff
GCCCGAGCCCGCCAAACAACAATGATGGCTGCAACCAAAAAATGGGAGGCTGAGGCAGGAGACTCGCTTGAGCCCAGGAGTTGGAGGTTGCTGTGAGCTGTGATGCCATGGCCCTCTACCCAGGGGGACAGCTTGAGGCTCTGTCTCAAAAAAAAAAAAAAAAAAAATACAGCAAAAATCATGTGCAGTGTGACACAACAAGGTTTAAATGTGTGCATGGGAAAGATTATGAGTTTCTTTAAAAAGTGTTAGGTGGCAGGATTATGGGTAGCTTTTAAATAATGTTCATGAGCAAACTATTTTAACATTTTGAACAAAATATCACTTTTGATGGAATCGTCTTCGCAAATATACTGGTAAACAGTGTTTTTCAACCTTTTTTTTAATCTCATGGCACATTTAAACCTATCGTTAAACTTCTATGGCTTTCAAGAATCATGGTCTTTGTAATGAATCTGGACAGAGAAGGCAGTAGGCAGGTTGGAGCGTGCGGTGGGGAGAGCTGGCCAGGATACACCCAGGCCACTCGCAGAGGCGCGGGGCTGCAGGAGCTCAGAAGGCTTGAGTCAACCTGCAGGGAAAGAGTTATTTAAAACGTAAGCCCAAGAGAGGAATTTGACAAGTATTTTAAAGTAATTCTTCTGCAGCTCCCGCCTAATAGACATATTAGTAGATAATCAAAAAAGCATCTATTCCTAAAAACAGAAGCTTTTAGCAAAATAGGAATAGGTAGATACTTCCTTATCAGAATAACTATTCCTTAATTTCATAGCCCAAATACTTGACAGTAGTGGAATGAGGGAAAGAACTGTGATGTGTGGACACACGCACGTACTTACATACAGTGGAGAATGTAAAATGTATTAGCTAGGGAGAGTCAGAGAGATGCATAGCACAGTCGCAGGAAGGTTACCAGACACGCCAGACACGGTGGAAAGAGCGAGGGTGAGGATTACAGGGACAGCCCGGACCTGTGTTTGTAGTAAACATTTAAGAACCGCATTGCAGTGTTTATTTGCCCTTAAAAACCACATTGTGGTGTTTATTTGCCCTTAAATACATAGCAAAAAGGTCCAGGAGGATGCTAGGAGGATGCGGGGCTAACTGGGAAACAAAGGGAGCAGGCAGCTGCCTTTTTTACTTTATTTTCCTGTTTCTTCTTCATTTGAATATTTTACCACGTGATTGTGATGATGTATTATGCGTCTAAACATGTACGTGAGCTCACACTTCGCACTTTCAAGCCCAAAGCTGGTCATATATTAAATGATAAAATGCTAAATATATTTTCATTTGAGTCAAAAATGAGAGAAGGACGCCCACTCTCACATTCTTGCTGCTGTTTTGAAAGTAGCCACTGCTGTTGGACTAGCCGAAGAAGCTTAAATATTGGAAAGAAGGAGGCAAAAGGGATTATCATTCTGTGATTAGATTATGGGCTGGCAAGCAAGGGAGTTATTTGCCTGGGAAAACATAGAAACACTAAATAAATGTGAACCTGTTCCCTATAGATTGCTAGAGACGGCCTATTTGGGGAAGCGGACGTGAAGAAGCCCTTTCACAAACCGTTTTCTCTGTGCAGGGAGGAGTTAGGGGGAAAACTGCTTGTTAAACTGTGGGGTTTTTTTTTTTCTTCCAAATGAAACTTTGTATCATGTTTGCATATTAATGTCCAATAAAACCAAAATTAAATAAGCTTTTATTTGATTTTTCTCCCAGTAATCAAGGTAAGAAAATTAGGAATACCTAAGAATGTCAAATAAAAGGGGCAGAAAAGAAAATCTCAGAAAAATGGCAACAGATTTGAATATATGAAGCAAAACACTTCTAAACAAAATAGCACATTTGTGATTAAAAGGAAAACAATGGCCTGGAGAAAAATGCTTGCTTTGGCCAGATGACTAGGACGGGCCTGCCTTGGGTCTTGTGGAGCCGAGGGTTTGAGGAGCTGCAGGTGATCTTAGTCTTTGTGTGGAGGCTCCTCGTGTGGAGGTCAGGGACCACATCTTATGCAGCTTTGCACTAACCTGCTACCAAAGTGCATCTCCAGGGCGTGATTAGTCAATGTTACCTGTACCTGAATGAAACTGAGACGCATGAAGATGGTGGGGGGCTGGACTTGGTGGCTGGCTGAATCTGGGCTGGCTTGTATTGTGATTCCTGCCTTCTGGTGTTCATCCATCCATTCATTCAGTGAACTTTTGTTGAGCAGCTGCTCTTTGCTGGGTGATACGCTGAGTTTGTTAAGAGGAGTAACATAGCTCTTGAGCTTATGAAAGCAGATGAGTTGTGACTTTGAACACAGGGTGCTACATGAACGAGGAACATTCCGAGCTGGGGGTGAGGGCAGTGTCATAGGGAGCTACCTGACCGGCCTCTACAGTGGGGAGACTGGGCGGACTGCCCACCATCTGGTCTCAGACTTAACAGTCGATGGCGTTCACCAGGGAGGTGGGGACAAGGAGAGGACGGTGGGCTGAGGCACGTGTCAGGATGTGTGGTACAGGGCAGGCCACCAACAGCGAGGTGTTTCTGGACTTGGATTTTCTTCAATTATCTATCGATTCATTGTTTTTAAGGAACTTGTTTTGCAGGTGGAAGGCTAAGAGACTGAAGAGGAAGGGAGGCACTAGACCTTAGAGAACCTTACCGGACTATTTCTTTAGGCAGTGGTGAGTCCTTGAAGGGTTGAAGCCAGCATGGATTTGTGCTTGAGATGATCCTTTAGGTGGCTCTGTGCAGGGTGGCTATGGGAGATGGTGAGGAGTTTGCTGTGGCAGTGGAGAGAACCGGGCCAGGGTGGGGCAGGTGCAGTTAATACTGACTAAGCAGGCGTGGTGTGGACAGATGGTCGGCTCTGTTTTCCTGAGAGGATGTTTGAAAAGGGGAAACACAGGAGGAGCAGGTTTGGGGCAGAGGATGAGTTTAGTGATGGCTGTTAGCAGGAAGTCCTGCCAGAGGGCAGCCCAAAGGAAGGGGGAAACTGTGGGCAGGAGAGAGGTCTGGGAGGGCCTGGAGTGTCCCAGGGAGAGTGTGTAGGATGGAAGGGGAGAGACCGAGGGATGGAGCTCTCACGTCAGGCTTAACAGCTAAAAGAGGAGCAGGAGGAGGAAAACCCGATTGCGGGGAGCATTTGGGAAGCCATGGAAGGGGACAGTTTTGGAAAGAAAGAACTGCCTCAAACTTTCAGATACCACAGAGGTCAGGTAAAGGCCGAAGGAGTCTATTGGATTTAACAGTTAATGGGTTATTGAAGATCTTGGCAAAAGGAGTTTCATTGGAGAGCTTAGGAGCAGAAGAAACCAAACTGCAGTGATTACAGAATGAATGGGAGCTGAAGTAGAAATGGAACATGTGGACAGTTCTTTCAGGAAGAAACAGCTAATTAATGCCAGAGTGGAGAAGGGGCCTTACTGTTCTTCTCAAGAACAGAATAACTGCTTGGGTTTTTTTCTATGGAAAAGAAACACGCTATTTTGCAATTAATGTTATAGAGAATATTAATGTGGTTCTTTGCTATTTCCAGAAATCATTGTATGAAAATTATTGCCCAAATAAGAGTAGAATATTAAGCTCTTTAAAAGACCAGGAATTGAACTCAGGTCCCCTTCTATACCCTATATGTTTGTGCCACATTCCAAAGATTGAACAACTTTGTGATAAATTGATTTAAATGATTGTACAAAGTAGAGTCCTTTAAAGATATAACCGAAGTTCTAGAATATTTTTAAATTTATATATATATATATATATATTTTTTAATTCCAAAAGGAGTTATGCCTTTAAGTCTTATCTGAACAGTATAATGTACTAGTGGAAGGAGCGTACCTGGCTCTGTGCTCACACTTAACTTATGTAAGATTGTATTTTGCAGGTACTGATGACGTTGTAGGTCCTGAAGGCATGGAGAAATTTTGTGAAGACATTGGTGTTGAACCTGAAAATGTAAGTCTAGCTTACAGAATTGGGTGAATCAGCAAGGTGCAGGTAGAAGTGGGAGTGAGATGACCGGGTGATAAAGGTCAGGCTGCAGGTGTCCCAGGGGTTAGCTGAGCATTAATCTTGACAGAAAGGCCTGGTGGGGAAGGGTGAGCGCTGAAAAAGAAAGGCCCAGCTAGTCAAATTGCCTCACCTCCCACATACCTGTACTCAGTTAAAGGGAGCTAGTATTTTCATCCTCCTTTGCCAGTTACAAGTTCTTTAGAACGCTATTTCTGTAGGACTAGAAATTGTCTCAAAATGTTGAATCACGTTGAAGACTAAAAGGCCAAATTCAGAATATTCTTCCAAGCACTGTGTGTACTTCAGTTCCAAGGTGCTGCTAGTTGTATTATTTTATATCATCACTAAGAAAAATTCAGTGTTGCTGAATACATTCTGATGTGGCATCAGTGGTGGGTGCATTCCAAATTCTGAAGCACTAACATTTGAAAAGCAAGTGGTGAAATATGGTTTGAACTCCTTGTCTGCATTGATGAGTGAGTACCTTAGAAGTATTTAAAACCCTCACCTTGCCTGGTATTTATAGCTCATGAAATTTAAGCAGGCTTCTGAAATTCAAGTCTTCTTTCATTTACCAAGATGTGGGCAAAATTCTTTAAGTACTTAGCTTCCTCAGACTTAGACAGTCTACTGTGTGTAAAATTCCCACACTGTGTCAGCTTTGGCTCGTTAGCCGTATCTCAAGCCAAGTGTTTGAGTGGAATTTTTAACCTTTCTGATAGAAGGTTAAGTAGAAATATAATTTAAGAAAATACCTAGTTTGCATTACAAACGAGGTTTGGTTCACTGAGGTAAATTGCTAGAACAGAGTTAGAAATATAAGAAACCTGAGGGATTAGGAGAAAATTCCCGGATGTTTAAATAACTTGAAGACCGTGTAATCCCTTCTCTTTGGAAAATTATTCTTGGTAGCCCATTGGTGTCTAAGTCACCATTTTAAAACTGTTTTGACAATCATTTTAACCTTTTTAGCAGTCATTACTAATCAGTTCTAGTAATCTAAATTTTTAAAAATCTAAAAACCCTTGTGACCTTTAAAAAATTTATGTATACCGATTTATTTGGTGAAAGTAGGTTTTCACTGATGCTAATTTCCAAAGTGGAAAACCATGAAGTCAGTATCAAGAGAAAGTTTTTCATTAATTTTCCAGGTATGAATTAGACAAAGAGATGTTTTAGTCTGTAGACTGGCAAACAGTTACAAGGACAGATTTTCTGAATCTCCTAAATGCTCTTATTCTGGAGTTCTTAATGTATGTGTTGGCTCTTGGAGGCTCAGAAAATCATTAAAAGTGATTTCCAAATGACTTCTTGCCTAATATTTCATGTTTTTGTATCATCCTGATACCTTTTACTGCCACCACCATCTGACCCAGTTGGGCACCTGAGGGTGGTTTGATGGTTTGTGGGTAATTCTTCCAGGAGGCACAGTGAGGCCTTCAGTTCTATGCAGAGAGATGAGAGTAACTGCCTAACATGGCGTATCCTCATCCTTGGCCAGCTATACTACAGAAACACACATTTCTATTCTTTTCCTTTTTCTGATGCAACAAATGGAGGGAGGCCATCAGCAGTGTCTCCCTGACCCTGGCTAGGACATGGGTGTCCCTTATGTGTGAATGACTATCCAGAGCTGACCAGCCTGCAGAGTGGAAGAGGGTCCTGAGAAGGCCCTGACCCCAGCTGAGGGCCGGGGTGTCCCTTGTGTGTGAATGAGTATCCATAGCTGACCAGCCTGCAGAGCAGAGGAGGGTCCTGAGAAGGCCCTAACCCCAACTGAGGGCCGGGGTGTCCCTTGTCTGTGAATGACTGTCTGGAGGTGACCATCCTGCAGAGTGGAGGAGGGTCCTGAGAAGACCCTGACCCCAACTGAGGGCCGGGGTGTCCTTTGTCTATGAATGACTGTCTGGAGGTGACCAGCCTGCAGAGTGGAGGAGGGTCCTGAGCAGGCCCTGTCCATCCTCTTTGCCTGTTCAGCATTGACTGACTTCAGCTACCCCTAACTTCTACTTGGGTTTTTAAGGTAGGTGGGAGGGAAGTCATTGCCTTGCCCCAGTCACAGATAGCCTCATCTGTGTCCCACTGCAGTGGTTTTTAGACTGTGTGTAGCTGGATGCAACTTTGAACTGTAGTTTTGTCTTTACACCTTCAGGTATCAGTTAACGTTCATCGTCAGTTCTCTGTTCATCTTTCCTCTGAAATAGCTGAGTGAAAAAGCAGTAAACAGTGGTGTAGACCACAGTTGTCACTGTCCCTGATATCTGCACAGTTTGAGAAGATTCACAAGAGCAAGAGTGGCACTGGGAGACTGTCCCATCGACACCCGCCCGAGCAGTGACTGGGCCAGGCTCGGTGCTGTGGGGCGACTTTACGGCAGTTCCCTGGCATCTATAGTTGACTTCACAAAGCCATTGTTAATGTGTGTGAAATAACTCCCACCTCCCACCACTTCATGCTCTGCTGTCTGCTCAGTCGGGAGGTGGTTCCGTATTTGTACAGACCGCTCTCCTTACTCATCTGAATGGGGCCCTAGTGGTCCTTACACCGAATGTGTTTAGGAAAGGAGTATTTAGCCAGTCCATTATTGGCGGGCATTTGGTGGTTTTTAACATTTTCTTACTACAAATAGTTCTGCAGTAAATGTTTTTGAATCTACATTTTTGAGTATATATGCAGGTGTATCTGTCTATAAGATAACCTTCCATAAATGGAATTGCTGAGTTAATAACTGGTTTTAATTTTGATAGATACTGCAAAATTGTCCTGTGGAGTGGCTTAATCACTTTACGCTTCCACTGTCATACTTGTCATCAAACTATGTCCTCAAACTCCTTCGATAGTTGCCAAACTAGAATTCGTTTCTGAGTTGCCCTGTTCCTATGTCAGCGACTGGACGACTGTGAACAGGAGCGTCAGGCACAGTGTTCATGTATTTAATTGCTGAGGTTTGATTTGTCTTTTTATTTTTCTTTTAACAGGTAGTTATGCTTGTCCTAGCTTGGAAATTGGATGCACAAAACATGGGTTATTTTACTCTACAAGAATGGTTAAAAGGAATGACCTCTCTACAGTAAGTCCCGAGGCTGCACGGTGGGTCCTGCGGCCCCAGGTGGCTCCTCCTCCCTGACCTCAGGGTGGGGGGCAGCCTGTGGAGGGAGGGCAGGGGTCTGACCATGCTCCCCAGAGGATGGGAAGACCAAGACCCACGTGGGGGACCATGATGGGTGAATTTTAGCAATTAAAGTTTATTTTCTTTTCTTTCATTTCTTTTTTTTTTTTTTTTAGCAATTAAGTATTTATATTGTGTGTGTGTGAGAGAGAGAATTCTTCTAGAGCAACTCTGTCCAGTAGAAATTGACTAACCTTTTCTCATACGTGTGAGCCACGTAATGTAATTTAAACTTGTCCTATAGCCACATGAACAAAGTAGAAACACGTGAAATGTTTTAATATACTTAGCCCCAAATATCATGATTTCAACATGTCCTCAGTATTTTTTTAAAAATCTTTTAAGAATTATACATCTTCAGAAGCTGCTATGTAGGGTGGTGTCCTTAGCTCAGTGGGTGGAGCTCTGGCCACGTACACCAAGGCAGGTGGGTTCCAGCCTGACTCAGGCCATCTAAACATCAATGACAGCTGCAACAAAAAAATAGCTGGGCGTTGTGGTGGGCACCTATAGTCCCAGCTACTCAGGAGGCTGAGGCAAGAGGATCACTTAAGACCAAGAGTTAGAGGTTGCTATGAGCTGTGACACCATGGCACTCTACCAAGGGCAACTAAGCGAGACTGTCTTAAAAGAAAAAGCTGCTATGTATTTACATTTATGGTCCATCCCAGTTTGTATCAGCCATGTTTTAAGTGCCCGTTAGTCACACAGGCCTGCTGGCTACGGCATGGGACAGCACACGTTTAGGGCTTAAAAGGCAAAGGCTGGCTCACATCTGGTTTACGGTCAGTGAGAAAAGTTGAGTAAAGTATAACTTAAAAGTGAAAATATTGGACAGCTTCTCTTTTATATGTTCTGATTTTAGCTCTGGACAAAATTAAAACTTCATTATACTAGTGATAAAAAATATTGTTTGTGTTACCTATTTCATAATAAGAAAATAAATTGGGTTTTATGTATTTGTTTTGTGCTGGTATAAATGTGCATGTGTGTGCATACGTGTGTTGTGTCTACTACAGGTTTCAGTCAAGAAAACAAATTGTTATTCTGTGTATATTGTGCGTTGAAGGATGCACTTGAGGTGGATGACTGTTTCCAATGGTACTGCAGATGGAGTGCTAATTCTTAACTTAGCTTTGATCTAGAAAGTACTTGGACTGACTTATTTCTTTGCACTTTAGGAATAATAGACCTCGATTTTTGTCAAATTAAAATCGGAGTTGAGATGACTTTATGGTTTTATTTAAATAATTTTGGAATCGGTTGGCTTTTAATGTCATCCGTTTGTTATTAATGATGCCTAGCTTGTGTGCTTTAGTCATTGATGAAGCATTTTCACTCTTCTCCCATTTGGGCCTCACCTTGGGTGGACGGCAAGTCAGGCCTCAGACTGAACGTGAGGCTCAGAGGGGACATGCTGTGTGTGAAGAAAACCTCAGGCTTCTGATTCTTAAGTCACATTCTTCCTCCAATAACACTGCCGTATGGCAAATGAGTTGTAGGTCAAAGCCAAACCGTTCTTCTACAGATACACTTTCCTGTTAGCATGCTTTAGAATTTTAGGGTTAAATTCTCTGCAGTCTCTGTAAGGTGGTGCTTGTCCTGTTGGGGAACGTCTCCCCATGCGTTTAGTCTCCTGACTCTTACTGATTTTCTCACTTCTTCTCCGCGTTGCTTTCTGAGTAGAGCACACGCAGGCTGTTCTTGTTAAAGTATCCTTGTGATGATGGGGCGTGGCCATATCAGGGTTTTATTTAAGCCTCCAGAAAAGGCACTATCCACATTTTGGGGCCCGTTTTTATTTGTCTCCAGAGGGTGTGATACCCATTTTTTGTGCAGCTTTGTATTCTTTTTTACCTTTCCCTTTACAAAAGAATATTACCCAGTTTTGTTTTGAGGCCCCCGTCTCCCGGGAGGTAGGAGGCAGTCGCTAGAGCAGGACTTTATCTGAGGGGTGGGCTGCTCCACAGGCTCTTGGTTAGGAACTTGGCCACTGTGTATGAAGCAGGTGGTCACGGGGGGGGGGGGGTTCTCACAGGTGGCTCCTCTTCTTTTGATTCAGGGTTTAGTGACAAGCTCTATCCCCTGTAAGGGCATGGAAGGACCTGCTCTCTTTTTGTGATCTGAAACTCTGAGTTTGGTTTCCTCATCAGTGAGGTGGAGATAATTATTCAGAATAACCTTTGAAGTTCCTTGTAGTTAAAAAGTAATCCTCCAACTGGCCTCCCCACCTTCCCTGGGTCAGTCGCCGCTGAGCACGTTTGAGTGGCAGTGATGAGCCAAGTGCAGTTTTCTAGGCCCTGGGAAACAAAACCCATCAACAAGACAAAGTCCATTAGGGGCAGGGGCTTACAAGCAGTATTCAAGCTGAAGACCCCAAAGAAATAACATCAATTCGTTTTATTAAACCTGTCCAGTGAAATGTTTTAGACTTGAACTAGTATTAACACGTATATAACAAAATCGATATTTATACGTACAGTAGAACCTCTGTAAGTTGACCACCCAAGGGACTATAAGAAACCGGCCAGCATATGAGATGGTGAACGTAAGGAACAGGCCTGCTGTCCTGATACGGACATGTGGTGCAGGTCTGGTCTGTGGAACTCGGATCAACTTAGGGAGGTGGTCAACTATGGAGCTTCCACTGTATTAATTTATGTCAGTCCATTCGGGATCCTACAACAAAATACTGTGGACTAGGTGGCTTATAAACAACAGAATTTTATTTTCTCACGGTTCTGGAGGTTGTGAAGTCCAAGGCTAGGTGGCAGCAGATTTGGTGTCTAGGGAGGACCCACGTCTTGGTTCATAGAGGGCACCGTCTAGCTGTGTCCTCACATGGTGGCAAGGAGCAAGGTCCCTTCAGCTTCCTTTATAAGGGCACTAATCTCCTTCTTGAGGTTCCTGCCCCCATGACCTAATCACTTCTTAAAGGCACCACTTCCTAATATGGTCACCTTGGGGTTGGGATTTCAGTATAGGAATTTGGGGGGATACTGACATTCAGATACATTTGGTCAGAATGCTAAGCTTAAAAACAAATAGTCACTATGTTTCGGGAGTGTGCTAGAAGTGGCAAGCCCATGGATTTTAGAATTACAGTTTTGAGTCAGTTCTGCCATTTCCTCAGTGTCTATGGTAACATCTCCAAAGCAGGATGGCAGAGTGATAGCGTGTGGCACTCAAGACTTAGTCTTGTCGACACTGTCTAGATCAGTGTTTTTCAACCTTTTTAATCTCACGGCACGCTTGAACCTATAGTTAAACTTCCACAGCACACTTGAATTATGCTGATCAATAAAAAAAGGTAAAAGGCGGCTCAGCACCTATGGCACGGTGGTTGCAGAGCCGACCACCTAACACTGAGGCTATGGGTTCAAACCCAGCCCAGGCCTGCTCAACAACAACACCTGCAACAAAAAAGTAGCCGGGTACTGTGGTGGGTGCCTGTAGTCCCAGCCACTTGGGAGGCTGAGGCAAGAGAATTGTTTAAGCCCAAGAGTTTGAGGTTGCTGTGAGCTGATGCCACGGCACTCTACCAAGGTTGACATAGTGAGACACTGTTGCAAAAAAAAAAAAAGTAAAAGAAAAGAATATATTTACTGTGCTTTGAACTTCTAAGTTCTTTTCTTTAAAAATTTTTGTGCACACCTAAGATCATCTGATGGCACACTGGTTTAAATCACTGGCCTAGAGGACTTGTGTGCTCAGCCTCTTCAGGGCTGACCAGCGCCTGGGAGGGACCGGCAGTGCTACTCAGTTACAGAAGATAACAGCTCTTGTTTTGATTGACTATTGTTTTATGTATTGCCTTATTCCAACATGTGGTTTTGAAATTACCTCTGATGAATTAGGCTGATGTTTAAGCTTAAACAAAAGGAAGTTGTAGCTGACTTTGTGTGAACTGGTGATGAGCTGGAAGAGTACCCTCAGGCTAATGAAGAGACAGGCTTTTTCCTGGGTAATAGGGAAAGTACTGTACTGATTTCCATTCACTTCTGAATCTGTTATAGCAGCAAACTCAAATAAATGATCTTACATTGCGTGCCTATTTTGTTTTGGGAAATTGTGTTCCTTAGAAGGGTGACATTGTCACTCTATGACCTTTATAAATTTTATTACTTCTGGTGCAGAGAAAAGCACGGCGAGACTTGGCGGTAAGATGTGGCTGCTTTCTAAAAAGTCTGGTGGTTTGCACTTCCCAGGTGGGCTTATAGGCTCTGCTGGAACTGAGTCCCCTGAAGACGTTCCCGTTGAGTGGCCACTAGGGGGGCGGTCTCCGGCTCCGCGCAGGGCGACTCCCAGGCCTTTTTCCCCATCTGGGATTAGTCTGGCTTGGTGGGGACAAGATCCCCTTTTAAGCAGGTTAAACTCTGTTGACAATATCCTCTAACCCAGGTAATCATTCTTAATGGGTACATGAAGTAGGAATATAACGGTATGCATTTTATGTTTAAAACATGAGAATTGTTCATTTCTTACACTTTGGACACAGTCTCAGGACATCTTTAAAACAAAGGGATGTGGTTATGCCAGGGTTGCCACAGAGCTTCACACCTCACCCTGCAGCTCTGTCCCCAGAGTTGCAACTACTTTATTGTCTTTTAACTACGGAGTGGTTATCTAAATGAGTGGTTCCTGCTCCCGCACTTATTAAAACAAACAGCTGCTGTTCTTTCTGTCATTGGACAGGACTAAATTAAACTGCCAGCAAGACTCCGGTCCATTCCGTGCGGCTCTGGTCCTTGACATCCTTGGTCCACTGAAGAACAGGGATCTGGGCCCAAACAGTTTGGGGTTGGCAACCTTCCCTCTTCTCTGCTCCCATTTTAATTATCATTTGTATACACACCGTTTAAAACTCAAACTCTCAAACCCTAGAGTGGCTCCCCGTGTCAGGTCAGCCCTGCCCATGCTTGCCTCCTGTACACACTCCTGCTCCCGGTGTCAGGTCAGCTCTGCCCGCGCTCCTGCTCCCAGTGTCAGGTCAGCCCTGCCTGCGCTCTCCTCCTGTACACTCTCCTGCTCCCGGTGTCAGGTCAGCCCTGCCTGCACTCGCCTCCTGTACACACTCCTGCCTATTTGCTTTCTTGTGGGTCCTTCTATGTCTGTCTCCCCTTGTTTGGGTTCTGGTGCTAGATCCCTAGTGAGGCTCTCAGGGACTCCTTTTTTCCTTCCCCACATTCTTCTCCGCAGAGACCCAGGGTGAGTGTCTCAAGATGCAAGCCTGATTGATCGTGGTCTCCCTCCGGTGGGAAGTGGCTTCCTTTGTTTGTAGGATTAAGTTTAAAAAACCCTCAGTGTGGACCACAGACACCCTTCGTGGGCTGACCCTCCCTCCCTCTCAACCTCACCTTGTTCCTTTTTTCTCTCTTACTCTGTCCACTTCAGCCACAGCGGTTTTCTTCTAGTCCCTTGGGCTTGTCAGCCTCCCTTCTGCCCCTAGGCCTTTGCACATGTTCTTCCTAATATATGGAGACCCGTTCCCGCCTCTCCCAAACCATCTAGCTCCTGCTTGTCTTTCAGCTTTCAGCTTATGTGTCAGTCCCTGAAGGGACCTTTTCTAAAATTGTCTAGTTTTACTCTTTTATTTTCTAGCATCAAGAAGAAATGAGGGGCAGTTTGAATTGTTCTGTTCCATAGAAATTAAGCATTTATTGTATTTTTGACTCTTGGGTAGTTTGTTATCTCCAAAGAGAGGAGACAGGGTCTTATTTATAGTAAGCTGCAAAAAAAGAGCTTTCAGAAATGTATGGCTAAAAATAGATTAGTGTGCTCTATTAAGAAGCATATTTTAGTTTATACAATATGGAAAATATTTATGTTGATGGTACTTGTTATATATATTATCTATACGTAGTAATAGATAAAAGCTCTACAGTAAAATACAGGGAGATCTAGCGTTGACAGGCTTTCATATTGCTGGCGCTCTTGATTCTCATTTTTAAGGGCTAGATATTGTAAGCAGAAAGCTAATTTGTAAGAATAACCAAGTAAGTGTATTTCCTCATGAAAAGTAAACACTGTGTCACTTTCTGGTAAAAACAGGCTGTTATCACCACGGCTTCCTGGAGAAATGGTTGATTTCAAGTCGGGGGAGGGAAAGGATACGGGGAGCTGGAACATCTTATACCAGAAAGCAAGGAAGCGCTCGGAAGCTAGGGGGATGTGACAGAGGGCCCTGGAGTTAGTCACAAGGGGCCACTGCCCAGGATAGTAATGGGTTGTAACAGACTGAGTTAAAAGCAACAAACCCTAAATCCAAGAAAAGTGGTGTGCAGAGTTCTTCTTTACAGAAGAATTATAGCCGATAAATGCAGAAGGAATGATTTGGGCTAGAAAATCACCTATTGCATCTTTGGCATATTAATATAATAATTGGTCCACCAACGGATAAAACCACTGTGTGTTGTGAAGGGAGAGTACATCCCCCTTAGTGGGGTCTTCAAGGATTATTCCAACGTGACCACAGAAATTACACTGTGAGAGGCACATAGGATTAAAGGATTTATATACCGACGGGTCTTCGAGAGGGGGCATGTGTGAGAAGCCTCTGGGGAGCAGGCTGCACTGAGCAGGCAGGGAGCTGAGAGGAGGCCCTGCGGGCAGTGCCTTCATGAGGGGTTGGGTAGAAGTGGGGGAGGTACATTAGCACAAAGTTTTAGGGGTTTTTGTTGATGTGTGTGACTGTGACTTGGTCATCGTCAGCAGAGGGCAAGACAGGGACGTTGTGGCAGGGGCCAGCCTTGTTACTCTGGGACCCCCGGTCTTCTGGTCTTCTGGGTGGAGTCTTCATAGCTTGTGATGATGTTGGGACATCAGGGAAATAGGAAGTCTCTAAAAATTTATAATATACACTGAGTGAAAGGTTGTTGAGGAAGAGGACACTCAGGGTCTCAAGAGACCATCCCACAACTGAATTACCATTTCAAAAGAGAGGAAAGTTCTTTCTACAGGATTCCACCTCAACCATAGGAATCCACTCAGTATCACCAGTCAGGGGACAGACTGGCGTGGCGAGCCTCCTGGGGTGCACCGAGAGGGCCCATGTCGCAGGTGGCAGTGCTGTCAGAAGTGCCCAACCTGAATGTCTCAGGGAAATCATCTGACAGACTGGCATTCTACAAAAATGACATTGTTAAGAAAAAAGACAGGGAGCTCTTTCAGAAAGTAAGGAGCTGTGGCACCTGAAGGAGGTGGTGGGTCTTTGGGTTCTGGATTGAAAACAGCAGCTACAGAGATTTGGGGAACAACTGGGAAATTTGTGCATGGATTGTGTATTAGCAAAGAAAGCTGACATTGATTCAGTATTAAGAGTGGTGATGGTGTGGAGGTGTTTGAGGTGAAGTGTCCTCATGGCACAGACGAGGTGTGGGATGAGTGGCAGAGGCACCAGTAGGAAGGGAGGGGGTCGCTGCTGAATCTGGGGACAGGTAGATGGGAATCTACTATTCTTTTAACTTTTTTGTACATTTAAGATCGTTTTGGTTTGTTTTTTTTTTTTTAGGTATAGAAAAAATAGGTTATCAACTTAAGGGTTTTTATTCTTTCCTCTAGTATTATGTTTGTATTACTGCCCAATTTAAAAAAGAAAACAAAACTCCGGTCATAATTTGCCTTTATTCTGTTTTCTAGATGTGATACAACAGAAAAACTCAGAAATACTTTGGATTACTTAAGATCATTATTAAATGACTCTACAAACTTTAAACTTATTTACAGATATGCGTTTGACTTTGCACAGGTGAGTTTTCTGGAGCCTATCCAGACGTTTCCCTTTCCTTTCCCCCCCTTTTTATTGCCTTCCGAGGTTGGTTTTTACATGCCACAGCAAAGCACAGAAATAAGTTACTCCCAGGATGCTAGTTGGTATTTCTTTTGACGTGTGTAATTTTTAAAACTCATTTTGGTTCTGGGCATTTTGCGTGTTGGCAACAAGCTCTGGTGGCGCACCTCCACCAGCTCTCACGATTGGGTGGTAGATGGGCGTGGAACAGACGCTGTCTCAAACGTCTCTCAGAGGAGTTCAGAAAAACTTTCCCTCTTACAGAACAACAAACTTTCACCCTCTGCTAGAATAAGCTACTCTCACCTACTTCAGCTTCACTTTGGGTGCTATTATTGTATTTGGAAATCAGGTGAATTTCAAAAGTAGGCTAATTTTAATGAACATTATTGAAACTTATTTTTCTAATTGTCATCTAGAGAAGTGGGTGTCCTGTCTGTCACATAGTCAAGTCCAAGTATGAGAGAGTGATTCTGTCAGAGTGAAATGAAAGTCTTACTGGTCAACCTGGTCACCAGAGGCAGTGAATTCTGAAGTTGACATTGTATTTATTCAAACACAATCCACAGCCCATACAACTATATAGTTTATTCTAGAATGATGTTTTCTAATAAATCTGTGTGTTTGGTGGGTGCAGGTGACGAGGCTTTGTTGATTGATCGCTTTTTTTAAATGATTTTTTTTTTAAAGCAGAAAACTTGGTGACAAATGTTTCTTTTTTTTCCATGCTAATTTTTTTCACTTTTTATTCTCTTTGGCTTGGCCTGTTCACCCCCAAAGTTGTATTTGGTGGTGAATTTTGATACATTTGCAGTGGCCTTTAGTTCTCGGTGGTGCCTTCGTTCCCGCGTTTTCCATTATGTAGTTTTCTAATTGCAGCATGTGTGGGAGTTCATGGATACTAGAAAGGATAAGATGAAATTCAGATACGGTGATGGACTAAATGACAATTTGTGTGATTGTGTGTGCAAGTTATTTGCCAGATGTTTATAGAATAGATGCTTTGTTTCCAGAACTAGTTTATCGCAGGAGACTCCCTGCTCTCAGCTGGGTGTTCCTCATAGCGCAGTAGAAGGTCATTTGAGGCATCAGACCGCCTCACCAGATCAGCTCTGCCTTCTCCCTGCCTGGTGGAGGGCGGCAGTCCTCCCACACAGCTGCTATCCTGGGGAGCCGGGTCGTCCCTTCTAGGTCTGTCCCCATGGCCCATCTCGTGAGGGCTCCTCCTAGGTGCCTCTGCCCAGCCTGGCTGGCCAGGGTCCCTGTGGCCCGTGACCTGGTTCCCACACTCCTTCCCTTCTAATCAGCACTCACCTCAGAAGGGCGCAGTCCTCTTCCCTCAGCCCCCTCCCTCCCTCTGCCTCAGTATCAACGGTGCTGTCCATCTGAGGGGTACTGTCCATCTGAGGTTAGCCAGGCTCTGCTGGATGGAGGAAGAAAGTGGGCCTCAGAGAAGAGGGGAGATTGGCCTGTAGCCGCGTTGTTACTAGGACTCAGGTGGACCCAGGACTCGCAGGTGTGGCCTGTGGGCTGCTCCAGCCTCGGGACCACGTCCCCACGCTTCCCTGCACGGCTCCTGTGCTGTGAGATCATGGAGTCTGCTTCCTGGCTTCTGGCCTTTCGGCCTCTGCTCAGGCTGGGAGCTGTGTCTGCGCCCCTACATCTCTGTCCAGGGGTGGCTTCCACTTCGCAGAACCCCCCACGGCATCCTGTCAGGGGAGGGACCAGGCCACCTGCACCCGTGCGGCCTCCGTGTTGCCTCTGCTTAGCTTTGGAGTTTGGGTACATGCCTTAATTTTTTCTGGAAAATTGAGGGACTCTGTTTTATTTCTTTATATGCCTAGTAACATAGCTCAGTTCTTTGCTTTTACAGAGGTCTCAATAAATATTGGTGAGTTAGGCCCTTTCATGTAATGATGAAAACCACCCCCGTACCTAATCTTTACGTCATTACCGGATAGATTCGTTTCAGCTCAGTTATGCTGCTGGATAAATTTGTGTTCATCCATTTCTTTGGCTTTCCTTTGTTTAGCTGCATCTCCCATTTTGAGATGTTGTATTTGCATTGAGTTCATTTCCAGTTTCCCTTGTGGGTTGGGGTTTTTTTTTTTATTAACCTTTTGATTGCTTAGAAGTTTGTTGTTTATTTTCCAAGCACTTAAGGCTTTCTGTATAACCTTCCCATTATTAATATCATGGTCAGGGTACGTAACACGTGTGTTAATCTGTCTGATTTCTGGTTTGCTGCTGCAATGAAGGTTTTATGTGGACTTGAGAGGAATGGGCCCTGTGTGCTGCTCGGAGGGGTCTGGGGAGCCGGGCAGGTCCTGGTGGTTGACAGCGTTGTCCGTCTTCTGTGTCATTGATTCTGTCCACTTGTTCATCAGTTGCTGAGAGGACTTGACTATTTCCCTGTCACTCCTGTCCTTTTTGGCTTCGTGTATTTGGAAGCTCTGAAGGCAGGTGTCGACACACTAGCACTGCCACCTGATGAAGGGACCTGCCGCTGTTAGGAAGCATCTGTTTTTTTTCTGGCAATATTGTCTGAAGTCTCCTTTATCAGATACAAATACACAAATAGAACCACCACTCCAACTTTCTTTTTATTAAGGACTACATAATAGGTCTTTTCCCTTCCTTGTACTTTTAACCTATTCGTTTCTTTATATTTAAAGTGAAGAATATACATATAGATAGTATTCAGTTGGGCTTGTCAGGATCTGTCTTAGAGATGCTAAGATTATTCCTATCTTATGTAACTATTAGTATGGTTACGCTAAGATTATTCCTATTCTATGTAATTATTAGTATGGTTACATTTATATCTTCTGTTTTGCTATTTTTCTCTATCATTTCATCTGTCTTTTGTTCCTGTTTTCCTCTTTTCATGCCTTCTTTTTTTTTTTTTTTTTTTTTGAGACAGGAGACTCAAGTTGTCACCCTGGGTAGAGGGCCGTGGCATCACAGCTCACAGCAACCTCCAACCCCTGGGCTTCAGCGAGTCGCCTGCCTCAGCCTCCTGAGTAGCTGGGACCACAGGCGCCCACCACAACCCGACTATATTTTTTGGTTGCAGCTGTCATTGTTGTTTGGCAGGCCTGGGCTGGATTCGAACCCGCTACCTTGGGTGTATGTGGCTGGTGCCTTAGCCACTTGAGCCACAGGTACCAAGCAGGTTTTTTTTTTTTATAATTCCATTTTGTCTTCTTTTTTTTTCTAGTGGCTGCTAGTCTGATCTAGTCTTTAAATTTCATCTTTCCTCTTCGATTAATGCTGTACCACCTTCTGAATGATGCAAGAATGTTTACAACAGTGAACTTTCATTGTGCCTCCCATACTTCACGCTGTGGTCACACGTGTTACTTAGGCCATAAATCTCAATACATTGTCCTTTGTGCTTTACATGGGCCAACACGTCTGTTACAGTTACTCAAATGCAGACCATTTCTGTTCTCATCCTTCCTTTTTGTGTAGATCCAGATTTCTATCTGGTATTATTTTCCTTCTATTTGAAAAACATTTTTAACCATTTCTCATAGCACAGCTCTGCTAGTGATGAATTCCCTATGCTTTTATTTTGCCTTCAACTTGGGAAGATACTTCTGGATGAGAAATTCGTGGCTGACACTGGTTCTCTCAGTGAGTCAGCGCCGTCTCCCCACTGTCGGTGTCCTGTGTGGCTCTGAGTCCACTGGTGTTCGTATCTCATTCCTTTGAACATAATGTCTTTTTTGCTGTTTTGATTATGATGTGCCTTGGCCTAATTTTCCTTATGTTTATTCTGGTTGGGGTTTTCTGATCTATGGGTTTATAGTTTACATTAAATTAGGAAATCTTTCAGCTGTTGCCTTTCAAATATTTTTTCTGTGTTCCCTTGATGACACTCAGTGCATGTAGGGTTGCTGGATATCTCCCCACGAGCCACTCAACAGGGTATTCATTTTCTTCAGTTTTTCTCCTGTTTCATTTCGAATATTTTTATTACCACGTCTACTAACATTGGTCTTTACCTCTGCAGCGGCTGCTCTGCTCTCAGTCCCGACCTGTGTGAGCCCCAGTTGGTCTCTGTCATCATGATGTTTCCTCCACCTCCCTGAGTGTCTGGAGTGTGTTCACGGGAGTGTTGATTGAACAGCCTTGTCTTCTGTTCCTGTCATGTTCCCAGCCGTTTTGGAATCTCTCTGTGTTGATTTTTCTCTTGGGAATGGATCGAGTTGTCTGGAATCTTTGTGCTCCTTCTAGTAGTTTTTTTTTGATGGAGCTGGATATTGTGAATTTTACATTGTCGGTTGATGGGTTTTGTTATATTCCTTTAAATATTTTAGGTCTTTTTTCTCCTGGTATTTAGGGAAGTTTGATCCTTTTGGAGTGCTGGCCCAGAGCAGCCTTTATTCTAGGAATGATTTTGCCCCACAAGGAGGGCAAAGTCCTTTTTGAGGATTTTACCCAATGCCCTGTATGTTATGAGAACTTGCCATGCTGGCTGGGGGGATGCAAACCTTACCAGCCCTTTATGTGCTCTGATTGGTGCTGATTGGTGAGGCTCCGTCTCTTGACTCTGACAGCTTCCTCTCACATACATGCAGACAAGTACTCAAAGACGGGGGTTCTACAGACCTCCGGACCTCTCTGTACAACCCCACTAACATTTGCCCCACCGTTTATAGTTACATTTGTTCCCTCACACTTGGCCTTCTCCACCTCAGCAGGATGGCTGGGCTAGTTTTGCATCCCCTTTCTATGCTGTGGGGATGCAGGTGGTACCGCAGGCGCGCTGCTACCACCAGGGGGCGCCTCACTTGCTCTTCTGCAGGCTCATGGTCCTATGCTGCCTGTTTTCAGCGTGTGAAAGCTACCGTTCCTTATCTTTTCTGCAGCTTAAGACTAAAACAGAATTCAGACCTTCTTTTTTCACCCACAATCTTATTTTTTTCTAATAGAAAAATGATTCCTGGAGGGTAGCATAGTAAACCTTTAAAAAATTACACTCTTAATGAAATTTAAACTTTCTGGTAAATAATTTTTAGTATCCTAAATATTATATTGCAAGTATCAATGGTGGATAATATAGTAAGCATTCTGAATTATGGATTCACAGACCAGGAAAGAAACTATAGCATCAAACCAAAAAATTATAACATGATCCTCCAACATCACTCCAACAACACAGCAGCTCCGGGACGTGGGTGTCTCTTTCCTCACCTTCCAACCTTATAGTCAGTAAAATATGATTTGGCTGGAAAGGTGTATGATTTTTCTCCTAATGTTTCTTTGACTTGAACTTGTTCTTAGGTTTATGGATATCATAGAATTGTGAGACTTGAGAGCTGAGAGGAAACTGCGGGGTCCTGTCAGTGTGCAGATGATGGAGCAGCCGGAGGGGGGGGGGGCAGGGCACGCTTCTCTCTTCTCTGACTGCGGAGAAGACATTTCGTTTACATGTCTATGGGAGGTGCTGCTCTAACAGCCTTGTCTCTTCTGTTTCTATCATGTTCACAGTCATTTTGGAATCTCTCTGTATTGATTTTTCTCTTGGGAATGGATCAGGTGTCCGCTTCTCTGCACTCCAGAGCCCCTGCCTTCCCTGACTCACAGCTGCCGGCATCCTGTGGGATCTTGTCAGAGGAAGATGGTGGCATAGAAATTCAGAGGTGGAAATGATCAGCTTCCTCATACAATTGGAATTTTGTTTCAGTATTTTTATGTGTAGGTTTCCCCCCAATGTAAATTTATTATACAATATAAACAAATACAGTTGTATGGATTCTCTTAAGTAGCCATTTCTCCTTGATTCCTTTTTTAAAAAAGATCTAATGAAAACAAGAGGTTGGATGAGGACAATGAGATAAAAGCCACCTATAGCCGTATTTGATATGAGAAGTTTAGAAGAACCATTTGGTTCTTCCCATTCTGTGTGGTCAGGCAGGCTGCCCACTGAGTTGTGGACAGGGACCTTGCCCTTCACAGGATGGGGGTGTGGGCTTGAGGGAGGCCCTGACTGGCAGCACCCTGAGGGCAGAGACCGTGGATTTGCAGCCCTGGGAAGTTTTTCCAGCATATCTGGGTCCTGCCTTGGTGCAGAAAGGGCCAGACTTTGAGTGAGAAGTTTAAAAGGAGCCCTGGTCGGGTGATCAAGGTGAACCAGATGGAGTCAGGAAGGAAGTGAGGTGAGGAGAAGCTACTTGAGGGGGAGAAAGGGAGGCTCCTAAGTGAGGGTGAGAGTGAGCAAGGGAAAGGGGGGCGTTCTCAGTGGGGGTGCAGGGGCCTGGCTTTTCATTCTTGAAATAAAACATTAAAGAAATTGAACGGAGGTTCTTAGGGAGACAGGAGACCCTAGTGGGAATCCCTTTTACTGGGATGTAATCCGTAACAGGTTACTGTTACAAGACCCACTGATTAGTCCCTCTACGAGCTGCTCACTTTGCCAGCAGTAGATACCAGGTTTTTTTAATTTACTGTTTCTGAGGACATGTTTTAGGGAAGTGGTCACACAAATTAAAACTAACACATCTCCTTCATGAGACAACAGCTAAACTAGAAATGATTGTGGATGTCAGTCATAGAATTTGGAAAACAATTGCTGGGCTCATGTTGAACAAACTATCAGAAAATCCCTCCTGAGGGTTAACCTAAATCTGTTGCAGTCATTTGCACTTCCTCTTCATTTGAGTCACTTTTTCACTTGTTGACCGATGCACACACATGTCCAGTTTCCCTCTCTACACAGTTCCCGACCCCGCATGTGCACCCACACATACAGCCTCACTCCCTCTCTGCCCTGCCCTCATATCACACCGTCATCAGAAAGGGGGGGCCTGAGTGAGGGCAGGAGCAGGAATATACATCTGATGTGGCCATCTAAGCTCAGGCCCACCACCCTGAACATCTTGTTAGGCAGTTTTATTTTTTCTTTCCAAGACACAGTCTAGGGACCCAGCTAGACTGCAGTCATGTTGTCCCAGCTCACAGTTTGCAACATCAAACTACTGGGCGGGAGGGATCCTCCTGCCTTGGCCTCCCAGAGTGCTAGGATTACGGCACCTGGCCGAATCTTGTTAGTTTTGCCTTTAAGATTCCTCTTTGGTTATTATAGAGCTGCACAGATTGGCTCAGCAGTTTGTAAGCTATTGGCTTGTGTGTTTCCTAATAGCGGCAGCGTGGTATACGGCGAAGAGCTCAGGTCTGCAGTCCCTTCCTAGTAAGTCCCAGCTGCATTCATTATCACTGGACTCCCTGTGCCTCATTTTCCTTATTTTACATTGGAGATTATAATAGTACCTATCTTAGTAGTGCTCTTGTATTAGATGAAGTTAAGTATAAGGCACTTAGAATGATTGTAGCTTGGAGTAAGTTCCCAGTAGCAGTTAGCCATAGAAATAGAAGTATTTGCTGAATTCTTCACTGGCTTTACTCAGGGTGTCTGCAAATGTCAAGTTTCAAATAATGACTTATTTTCTGAGAATAGTGCTTGCAGTAATAGAATTTGATGGTACCAGACAAAATAATAAGGAAAGGTTATACCCATTGGCAGATTTTTTTCTTTTTGTTTAAAGGAAGTGTCAAGAATTGAGCTTAAGTAACTGCCTTGCAAATTCTTCTGTCCCTGGAGGTGGAGTAACACAGTAAAAAACTAACCTGATGTGATTTCACTTTTATAAACTGAACCGCAGCATTGAGACTGGAGTCTTCAGAGTCCTCTGTTTTGCCTTTTGTTTACCCAGGCAGCTGTGTCCAGCAGCATTTTCTGTTTGCGGTAACCCTTGCGGTCTCCGTGGAGAGTGCCCGATGAGGGTCAGAGTCTTCCCTCGAGGGCTTTGGTTTTCACCGTTCATGTTTGGAATCGTGATTGTTTACGTATGTTCCTTGACTCTGACTAGTTTCTCCTGAAAATCTTGTGCATTTATTTTTCCCATTGGAGATTCAGTAATTGAAAGTTCCTCTTTCCGCATAAAGTCTCAAGCTATTAAAATTTGGTGAAAGTTGGAAATAGATCGCCTGAAACATGGCCTCTGATATAGCACATTTGGAAACCTAGTTGTTTAAAGATTCATTTTGCAATATTTCCACATTTACGTATTTACAGTTAACTCTTTGTTTTGTTTCAGTTGTTGTTTAAGGCATTTGTGCCACCTACGGGGAAAATGCTGAATTGTCACAACATCTTACAGAAGGACCTATATCAAAACACTATTTTATAAACAAAAGAATTGTTCTTTTTCCTATTGGAACTCTAAGTCAGACCTTAATAAGATTTCGTTGCTTTTTAGAATATTCAGAGTAGGGTTTTTTGGTTTTGCAGCATCACTATTGAACATCTGATGTCATTCTGTGCTTGCTGGTTTTAATCTGTATGTGGGAAGGGAAGGTAACAAGGCAGAGAATAGTTACATGGGGGGTTGGTGCATCTTGGGTATGTAGAACCACTTACTTCCTGTTGTTATTTCAAAAATGACACAGAAATTACTTTTAATTTATCTTAGGAGATGCAAGTGTATGAAATACATACGTACACATTTTGGGTCAGGAGGTGGGTAGACAGAGGTCTTCATGTCTTCTCCTTTAACTTCGATGGTCCTTCTGGGGGTGCTGGCTGGCTCTTGGCGGGCTGTCTCAGGGTGCTCTCTGCTCAGATTCTGACCTTGGGGAGCAGAAATCTATTGGTCTGCCCCTGCTCCTTGGTACCACGTGAGCAGAGCATCACAGGATTGGTGTGGACGGTATACTATTTTAGTTTCTTGTCAAGAGCTTTTGGATGTCTCTACTGCACTCCTTGAATTTGTTAAGGTGATTTTTTTTTTTTCATGCCCATAATGCTGATGCCTGATAGCATCCTGGGAGAGTCAATTCACCTTTAATTGGGAAACCCCTTGCAGAGAGGGCCATGAGGACCATGTTGTCAGAGAGCCCCTGGCGTGCCTCTAGTTTGCTGTGTAGTGGTGTCTGCTGTGGGGTCTCGGCTGTTTCGGGAATTTTGTGTGTTTCCGGTCATGGTCATTTGCACTTAGCTGCACGCCCACCCAGGCAATGTTGGGTATCAGTGAGACGCCGCTGTTCAGACTGTGAGTGCATCCATAATATCTTTCTCTTGTTTGCTAGGCAGAAGATGGTGTTAGTGATTGCGAGCTGCCGCCTGGCACCCTTGCAGAGCAGAGTGAGTGAGTGCTGTTCAGCTTCCCGGCCCTGTGAGTCTGATGCCTCCTCCGTGTTCTGGCATCACTGCCAAACATACGCATTGAAACCTTCATGACCATCAGTTTGTCAGATGATGCTATTGTTGCAAAGAGTCTGTCCAGGTCCTTTGTATCTTTTCTTTTTTGTCACCGTAGTGTATGTCCATTGTGATGGGGGTGTAGGCACTGAAGGTGGTGGAGGAAGGCACATACATGTCACAGCAAGATAGAGATTTGGGGGTTAGGGATGATCACAAATCTGCAAAGGGAAAACTCTCCCGAGCGCTGGAGTCCTGGCCGGTGCTGTTCAGCGGATGGACTTTGGCCCAGTCCTGTGGGGCCACGTGTGTTTCTCAGCAATTTACTTGTTTTTGTTGTGGGTTGCTTCATAGTACGGTATGCTGTTGCCATCTGCCACACCCTCGTCACAGGGAAAAAGGAAGTTTTTCGTTCACTTTTGTAGTGCAGACGTATAAGCCCTTGAAACTCAACCAGGCAGTAGGTTTGGATGGCAGAAGGCAGCAGTCTCTCGGGGCCTCTGCTCCTGTCCTGCTCTCTGGTGGGAGTGAGAACTGCAGCCCTGAGCAGGACCATCGGCACGGCCACAGCACAGGCTGACCATGCTGTGGAAGGAGCCCCCACCTGTTTGTATAGGACTATGGAATTGGGGCACCCCGGCCAGCAGCAGACTTACAGAGAAGGGGGACACGGAGCCACCTGACCTGGTCCTTTAGCGACCAGTGCTTGTGCTTCCCACCTGAGACTGAAGCCTGTGGCCCGTCTCCCTCCGGCAGCTGCTCTCTGTATCCCCACCTGCCCTGTTCACTACCATTGAGTGAGGCCCTCACACTTGCTGTATATTGTTTAAGTCCCAACTCAGTGTCATGGCTAGAAGTTCTTTGTGTACTAAGAGCCCCTCACTGTTACGAGTCCCCTCGTGGCAACAGTTCAGTTTATCGGGAGGTCTGTGTGACTCTACACGTGGCTGACAGTGGTGGTCCCAGCATCATCTCTTAGTGTGGCATTTGGATGCCACTCCACTGGTGTAGCTGGGCACTTTCCTGTCTCATGGAGAGGTACCTTTGCACATTTCCACTGTAGTTAAGATACCACCTAGACGCTAGTGTGGGATACATCAGGTCCACTCACTGTCCTTTCTGTAGAAACTGCCCACGTGTAGTACTGGAATGGAAACGTGAGAAGGGGGGAATGAGGAGTCAGGGTCTCTAACCTCAGTGCTGTGGGGTGAGCCCACCGTGCCCCTGTGAGGTTTATGTGCTCTCTCTTTTCTGGTTGCCTTATGAAATGTTGTCTTTCATTTGGTTATTAGTTAGGAGCTTTCTGCTAGGAGATTCACATCTCAGAAACCCAAGGTAAGAAGGACTGTGCGGATAGACCCCTGCTTTCCCCCAAGTGGGCACGTGAATGTATCCTCTGATTTGGAGAGAATCTCCAGGGCCCCAGCATTTATTGTGAGCTGAGCTTAATTCCAGCATCTCTAGACACAAGAAACAGTTCATCAATGAAGTCACGTTGTTGGAAAAGTCATTTTTGTTAAGGAAACCTGATTTCTAAGTATGGGAGTTAAACCCTTTCTGCGTTATTTGGTTAAGTTACAGGCTTTAGGGTCACTGATGATTTTGATAATTTCCAAATGTCAAGCCAGTAATCAAGTTATTACAGAATTATCCTGTGAAATGATTGTAGATACTGCATTAACTAACTGGTTTTGCATTAGGGGGATCATTCAAGTGACATGAATCTTTCTCACAGTGAATTTACATAATACTGAAATGCTCAAGCTTCTGTTGTGTTTGATCTCCCCCAGTTTCAATTCAGGGTTTTTACGGTGTGTGATAAATGAGCTGTTTACTAATATCTTGTCAAAGTAAAATACCACATGTGGATTACTGGAATTTACTATTTGGGGGCACCTGGCTCATCCTTGTTTTTGTTTGTTAAACAGGAAAAGGACCAGCGCAGCCTAGACATAAACACTGCCAAGTGCATGTTGGGACTGTTATTAGGAAAAATCTGGCCCCTTTTTCCAGTTTTTCACCAATTCTTAGAGGTACCAAATTGTTGTTTTATGAAATATGTGTTTGCTTGCTTAGAACTACCAAATATACTTTATTTAATCGTTGTATGTAATTTCTTGTTTATTGTACTTTTCTGCCTGTAGGAATTGCGGTGACACAGTTGCTGTCAGGTGGTGTCACCGTCTTCAGCGCACCTGTGCTCTCACTTACTGTGTGTTGTACATTCCACATTCCAGCCACCGCCCTGTCCTGCCCTCTCCTTCCTCCTCCCCATGTTAAAGCTTCACTTTTGTTTAGATGTCCTGCTCTTTGTAACAATAGAAAAACAAGAATTACTTTCTTTGGACTTTACATGAATTCCCACTTTTATTAAGCATAGGCTAAAAAAGAGCCATCTGCCTACTTACTAAAATTCATTTGTAATCTGTTCTTACTGCCTCCTCCCCTCTGAGTAACTTGAGGACCTTAGATCAGTCTAGGTGTTAGACAAGCCGACAGTATCCCCTTCAGTTTAAATGGTTCTCAGATCTACATCAGAGATAGTCCTGCACTTCTATCCCTCCGTGCTGGCTGTTGCTTTAAGGGTTGATGTACAGAAAGTTTGAGCTACTGGCTCTTAGGAGCTGGTCATGTTGAGATGTCCTCCTGCCTGGCCTGGAAGGGTCTGGAATGTGAAGTTGAGTTTCTTTGATTGTCATGTATGCATCCACCTTGCCCTCCTGCCCAAGCCCTTTTTTAAAAATGTCCTTTTCCTTGCAAGGATGAGGATGTTTGGGTCTCTGAGGAAATCCCAGGCCTCACCCTGACCCCAACCTCACTTCGTGAAATAATCTCTTATAGCTTTGTGTAATGGTCCAGACGAATTTAACTGATTCCTTGAGGATTGCTATTAGCTGTTAATGGTTGAGGACTGCTTAGGACTTGCTATTTTCAGGTGTTACATGAAAATAAGACCTACCCAAAACATAAGCCCTAGCAGGATTTCTATGCATTTATTAAATATAAGCCCTACCCCAATAATAAGACCTAGTGATAGGCGTGGCTATGCCGCATATCTGCATAGCCATGCCATGCATTTCGGTGGGGAGCAGTAAGGAAGACTGGAATACCTTTTATCTGCCACAGCTCTTTTCTCCGAGCCGTTTGCAATTGCGCTGGTGCGCGGGTGCAGGTGTGGTACCCATGGTCGCAGGCATCCTATTGCACATG
>CAUYQV010083661.1:0-28153 GCA_963574575.1 Galagoides demidoff
CAATGATGGCTGCAACAAAAAAATGGCCAGGCGTTGTGGCGGGCGCCTGTGGTCCCAGCTACTTGGGAGGCGGAGGCAGGAGACTCGCTTGAGCCCAGGTGTTGGAGGGTGCTGTGAGCTGTGATGTCATGGCACTCTACCCAGGAAGATAGCTTGAGGCTCCGTCTCAAAAAAAAAAAAAAAAAAAAAGAAAAAGAAAACAATTTAAAAACAAACACTATTTGTGCATTAAAAATCACTTTGCGTGTTAGTGAGATCATTTTTGTTTGTACTTTGCTAGTAGTTTTAAACTTATATATTTTTCATTCCATACAGTTAGTTGCATAAAACTTTCATAAATGTTTTAACTTATTGATAGATAAATTTATCAATATGAAGCATTCTCCTTTTTCTTATTTAAAAATATTTGCCTTGAATTCTATTCATCCTATTAATTTTGCCATTTAGGTTCTCTTGGTATCATCTGCCTGGATTTATCTTTGTCCCTTTATTTTCAACCTTTCTGTGTCATTTTATTTTAACTCTAACTCTTATAAACAGATGATAGCTAGAGTTAGTTTTTAATTAAAGTCAATCTTCCCTCTTAAAGTCTTTTAAGAGGGAAATTTAACCCATTCATATTTTCTGTTTACTAATATGTTTGCTCCTATTCCATGCCTCTTGTTTTGCATTTTTCATTTCTTTTCATTTCTCATTAATTTTTTTCTTTTAAATGTCCTCATCACTCCTATTTTTTTAGTTGGGTTGGTGGAATTTCCTTGTTTCCTTTTGTTCAGTAGCACAGTGCTTCTCAGAGCCTTCACAGTATCACCTTCATCAAAACTATCAGATGGTGGTTAAAACTACAGGGTTTCTTCCTCCCACCCCATGCCCATGACATCAGAATTTCTGGAGATCTGACTCTAAAGACCTGCATTTAAAATTAGCCAATCATGTTATGCACATACACATTAAAATTTGAGAGCCGGGTGTGGTGTAATCCTAGCATTTTGGGAGGCTGAGGCAGGTGGATTGCCTGAGCTCAGGAGTTTCAAATCAGTAAGAGTGAGACTCTGTCTCTACTAAAAATAGAAAATCTAGCAGGGCATCATAGCAGGTTCCTGTAGTCCCAGCTATTTGCAAAGCTGAGGCAAAATGATCTCTCTCTCTCTTTTTTTTTTTTGAGACCGAGTCTCACTTTGTCACCCTTGGTAGGGTGCAGTGGTAGCACAGCTCACAGCAACCTCAAACTCTTGGACTTAAGCAATTCTCTTGCTTCAGCTTCCCAAGTAGCTGGGATTACAGGTGCCCACCACAATGTCTGGCTATTTTTAGACACAGGGTCTCACTCTGGCTCAGGCTGGTCTGGAACTTGTAAACTCAGGCAATCCACCCTTCTCAGCCTTCCAGAGTGCTAAGATTATAGGTGCGAGCCATTGCTCCCAATCCCGTCAAAATGATCTCTTTAGTCCAAAAGTTTGAGGTTGCTGGGAGCTATATGACAGCCTGGTACTCAACCCAGAGTGACAGAATGAGTCTATCAAAAAAAAAAAAAAATTGAGATTCAGTGCTCTAGTACTTTGAAAGCTTACCCTTGCACATCTAAAAAGTACAATTAGGCTTAGTGCCTGTGGCTCAAATGGCTAAGGTGCCAGGCACATACACCTAAGGTGGCAGGTTCAAATCCAGCCTGGGCCTGCCAAACAACAATGATGGCTGCAACCAGAAAATAGCCAGGCATTGTGGCGGGCGCCTGTGATCCCAGCTACTTGGGAGGCAGAGGCAGGAGAGTCGCTTGAGCCCAAGAGTTGGAGGTTGCTGTGAGCTGTGATGCCACAGGACTCTACCCAGGGGGGCAAGCTTAAGGCTCTGTCTCAAAAAATAAAATAAAATAAAATAAAAATAAAAAGCACAATTAAGCATAGCTTTGGATGAGTGTTGAGAACTGATCAATAAATATCAACTTCTTCCTCCTGAAGAATATTAGACCCTGTGAGTGCTTTTGCTTTTTCCTTACACTTGGCTCTCCATTCATCTTCTACTTTTGCTGCTGGCCCTTGTATTTAGTTAAATTCATTTAAAACATTAGCTATCTATTCTTTTTAATTAAAAATTAAGTTCTACTTTCTTGAAATTATGATAATTTCTTCAGAATTTGTTGCAGTCCTGTTCTCCAGAAAGAAGTTTATTAGGGAGTCCTCTTTGTGATCCATACCTGGAGAGGCTGACGGGCTGTTGTGAAGGTGACTGCCTCTTTAAAGCTGTGTTACTTGTCTGAGGCAGTCTCTGACTTGTCTGAGGTAGTCTGTGATGGCCTGATCCCTGAGGCTGCCCACAGAAGGGACTCCTAGCAGTTGAAACGTTAAGTCCTTACGATGCAGGGGTGTCTGGGAAGCACCAGCATCCACCACAGCTTCACAGGCATGTTATCAATAATCAGAAGTAATTAGAAGTTTTCCTAATTATCTTTTTGTCTTGGCTTTTCCTTGTATTCATTTTTCCTTTAACTACAGGTGATTATTTTGGTCAAAGTTCATAGGCTGTAAACTTTCTGCATCCCTACGTGTCTAAACCAGTTTTTATTTTGTCCATATAATTAAATGATTGCTTGGCTAAGTATATAATTCTAGACTCAAAATTAGTTTCTCTTAGAATGTAGAGGAATATAGGCTGTTATAGTCTGACATTCACCTTGGCATTCTCTTGGCAAGGAATTCTTATTGCCAATTTTGTTCTCATTCCTTCATAGGTATGATTTCTCTCTCCTGTCTGTCGCTGGAGGCTTTTATGTGGGTCTTTTTCTTAGAATACAGATACCTTTCCGAGATGGCTCTAAATGTATTTTTTCCTTATGACTGGTTTTTGATGTGTTTTTCTTTCAATCTGAAGACTTAAGTCTCTACTCAGAGAAATTTTCTTCTGCAATTTTCTTTATTACTTCTTTCTTTGATCTGTCTTTTTCTAGCACTTCTACTATACTGACCCTAGAACTTGTTGCTATAGCTCCATCTTGAAACTTTCCCATTATATGTTTCTGACCTTATCATTTTGCATTGCCTTCTGGGAAAATCCCTTCTCCTGTTCTGCCAGTTCACTAGTTTACTTGTCAGTTTCCTTCATGTAGCTATTCAGGCCAATATTGTGTTTTTAATTTTGGGCAATGATATATTTCATTTTCATGTACTGTAAGTCTTCACTTAACATTGTTGATAGGTTCTTAGAAACCATGACTTTAAGTGAAACCAATTTTACCATAGGCCAATTGATATAAACAAGAGTTAAATTCCTATGGCATGTCTCTGGTCACAAAAACATTACTAAACTTTTAAATAAAGACCAAAACATTGTAATATTAAACACTGATATAAATGTGAGCTATACACACATTTAATAAAGATTAATAAAAACAAGTAAGATAATTTTTTACCCAACTTTTGGTGAGTGAGTGCCAATAGTCATAGCAGTGGTGGGTTAAATCAAGGAATAAGTGTTTAGAAAATGAAAGTTGTCTGGAGAACCTCCTTCCAGCCTGCAGTTCACAAACATGGCAGCTCACGGAGTGCTTTCCTGCTGCATCACTTATTGTCATGTATTTGCATGATTATTAGATACTTTAAGAATTTATTTTTTTGAGACAGAGTCTCACTTTGTTGCTCTGAGTAGTGTGGTGGTGTCATTATAGCTCATGGCTGACCTCAGTTTCATGGGGTCAGGAGATCTTCTTGCCTCAGCCTCCCAAGTACCTGGGACTACAGGTTCTGCCACAACATCCTGCTACATTTTCTTGCTCAGGTTGGTCTGGACCTCCTGAGCTCAAGCAGTCCACCACCTCAACCTCCTAGAGTGCTAGGATTATAGGCGTGAGCTACCGCACCCGGTCATGAATTTTTATTTGATAATAATTTGTTTTAATTATTCATTCATTCCTGTTCCAACATGCATATTCCAGGTTAGGGTGGCCAGGATCCAGAGCCTATCCCAGCAGCTTAGGGTGCAAGGTGGAGCCACATCTGCATCCCATCACAGGGTGCACTCACACACACCCACATTCACTCAGACTGGAACTACTTAGACACTCCAGTTCACCTAACATGCATATATTAGGGATGCGGGAAGAAACCAAGTGCCCAGAGAAAACCCACACAGATGTAGAGAGAATGTGCAGACTCCACACAAACAGTGGCCCAGCCAGGAATTGAATTTTTTCTCATTATCATTGCAACTATATGACATTGAATGAAAGACATTACTTGAGAACCTGCTATGCTCTTTTTCACTAAATTTATAACAGTATGTTCTTTTACATGACCCAATTTCTGAGGATATTAATTGCAATCCTAATTTCCTCTATGGAATCCATATTAGTAACTAGAATATATTTTCTTATCCTGAGTGAGATCCCTCATGACCTGCTATTAGGTGAAAGTTCTTATGTGTTTTAGTTGTGGTAAAATGTACATAAAATAAAAGTTACCATCTTAGCCATTTTTGAGTGCACAATTAATTCATCAGCATTAAGTACATTCACTGTGTTGTACAACTATCACCACTGTCCATTTCCAGAACTTTCCCAATATCCCAAATAAATTCTGTGCTTGTTGAACACTAGCTAGCATTTACCCGTTTCCCGCAGTCCCTGGTAAACTCTACTGCACTTTCTGTCTTTATGAATTTGCATATTCTAGGTAGCTTATATAAATTGAATTATATAATAATGGTTTTTTGTGTCTGGCTTTATTTCACTTAGCATAATGTTTTCAGTGTTAATCCATGTAGCATATATCATCATATCTTTTCTTTTTGAGGCTGAATAATGTGTGTGTGTGTGTGTGTGTGTATCACATTTTGTTTATTCATTCATCCATTGATAGATATTTGGGTTGTTTGTACCTTTTGGCTATTGTGAGTAATGCTCACAATGTTTATAGACATTGATTTGCAAATATCTATTGAAGTCCATGCCTTTGGACATACACCCAGAAATGAAATTGCTGGGTCATATGGCGTTTCTGTTTAACTTTTTGAGGAACTGCTATATATTTTCTACAGTGACTACACGGTTTTACATTCCTACCAGCAAGGCAACAGGGTTCCAATTTCTCTATAGCCTCACTATACTTGTTATTTTTGGGGTTTTTTGTTTAGCATCTTTTTTTTCTTTCTTTTTTGTAACGGTCTCACTCTGTAGCCCAGGCTAGAGTGCCATGACGTCAGCCTAACTCACAGCACCTGGAACTCCTGGGCTCAAGTGATCATCCTGCCTCAGCCTCTCAAGTAGCTGAGACTATAGGTGACTGCCACAATACCTGGCTAGTTTTTTAGTAGAGACAGGCTCTGACTCTTGCTCAGCTGGTCTGAGCTCCTAAGCTCAAGTGATCTTCCTATCTTGACCTCCCAGAGTGCTAGGATTACATGCATGGGCCACTGCGCCCAGCCATTTAAAAAATGATTATTGGAGCTATCCTTGTTGGTGTAAAGTGTCACTTCCCTGTGGTTTTGATTTGCATGTCCCTCATGATTAGTGATGGTGAGCATGTCTGTATGTGCTTATTGGCCACTTGTGTGTCTTCTTCGGAAAAGTGTCAGTTCAAGCCCTTTGCCTAGTTTGAGTTGCTTTGTTTTGTTTCTGAGTTGTAGAAGTTCTTTATATATTCTGGATATTAATTCCTATTCAGACACATGATTTGCAAATAGTTTTCCTTGAAACTTTGGTTTTGGAGGTACAAAGGTAGGAATGTCTGGTAGGAGGGGTTCCTTTTGTAATATTTTCTCTTCTGGGTGGCGATGTAGAAGCCACCAATTTGCTGTCCCATTTCTCAGGGACCAGCATCTTCTTTAGACATTTCTCTCTTTAGAAGCTTTACTTCCTGAATTGTTAACTTGGGAGCAAAAGCCATAATCACTTACTTGGTGAGAAAAGAATTAGATAGCCATTTCCCCTCATATCAGGATGCTTTCAGCTGTGAATATCAGAACATCCAAATGAAACTGACTTAAAAAATAAGGAAGTATATTTTCACTAAGAGCAAATCCAATGAGAGGAGGGTCCACAGGACTGGTTGGTGGAGATGTTCAACCCAAACCAAGGAGTATCACTGAACTGACTACCACAGTGGGCTGAGGGATCAGTGCCATGAATCTCCGAATTGCCTCCAAAGGACAGGGGCATCCCTTGTTTTCTGAGGGTTGCCTCAAGCAGCTGGCACCCGTGCACTTTTGGTCCACTCTGGGAGGACTGAAAAAGCTCCTTCAGCTTTAGAAAAAAGCTTGGGGTAGAAAAGGTGAGAAACTTTGCAGCAGACACTTGAGTTGGGGCCTGCAGCATGCACAGGAACTGACCATTATAGCTGTGGCTGAGCTTAGGGTTGAGGGGGTGTGGCAAGGGGCACCACAAACATCCGTTACTCATGTTTTTCTAAAGTGGCATATGTAGGTCCCTATCATTTTTAAAAAGGCTCTGTAACATTGCCTGGATAGACCATAATCAAATTAATTATACCAGAACCTAATGATGGACGCTGACATGTTTCCTTTTTTCTTTTCTTTTTTTTTCCCTAGCTGTTACAAGTCATGCTCTTTTATCACATTCTGACCAACCAGGCTAGCCAACTCAGCCAGTATGAGTTGAAGTACAGGCAGCAGCTGAAAACAATGTTGAAATATTTGGCAAAGCAAAAATAAGATGTCATATTTGGCCGACCCAACTTTGTGCAAGTCAAACTAAAAAACATACTGGGATTTAGACCAATACAAATTATTCCAGTATGGTAATGTTTGCACCAACAAAACTTCCCACTTGATCTATCCACTCGTGCTTACCTGTGTAAATCTGCCCTACCTTTGTGCCACCTGAAAGATCTTTAAAATGAGAGGCACTTCCCTTGAGCCTCCCTGCTGATGTCCCAGCCTTCCAGTTAGACCTACATGCATGTCCAGTCCAGCTTCTACATATAGATATGGCCCTACTCATGCAGTCTGGTTTGGGGAAAGGCCATAAGGGTTTTTCTTGTAAACACAGACTACCAGAACCTGAGCTCACATCTTGCCCATGGTGTAGGCACATTTGGCCTCTATAACCCTGGGGATGCCCTCAGATAAAACCATACAAATGTAAAGCTCTAAGCTCCAAATGACAAATGAGGTCAATTTCTTGAATATTCAGGGCTTTTTGAACTGTATTTCTCAAAGAATAAGATAATCTGAAAGTTATCAGAATGGAAAACTAAAACAAATATTTTTATTTTTAGAGACAGGATCTTACTCTGTTGCCCAGACTGGAGAGCAGTGACATGATCATTTCTTAGCTTCTCCGAGAGCTGGGATTACAGGCATGTGCCACCAGGAAACACACCTTTTTAAAAGCCTCCTTTTCACTGACTTTGAATGTAATACATTTTTATTATAGAAAATATATATCTGACTCCTTAACATTGCTATCTAGTCCATTATAACAATGAACAAATTAAGTTGAGTAGAAGTAAGGTTTTCTTTTTGTGTGTCAAAAAGAAAAAGTTCTCATGATTACCCAACCCAGAGTTTATGCATTCCCTTGGCTTTGAAAGGCTATTTTTTCTTGACATAGTTTGAACTTCTAAGCATCCACTTGCTGTCTTGATAGTTCTAGGAGATGTAATTACTCTGGTTTAGCAAAGTTCCACTAAGCCTTGGATAACAAAGAGTGGAAAGATTATACTCCTGTGTTTGACAGTTTTATGTTTAAGTCAAAGGCCACTTTGTCAGGCACCTTTACCTGTGGAATCGTCTCTGCCATTACTAAGTGGCAACTGGTAGGCCAAGGGTTAGGAAAATGTGTCATTGATATCTGAAAGTATAAGCATGATTAATGCAAGTAGTATCTCTTTGGTGGTCTCTATCCTTGAGCTATAATAAATTCTCTTTATTTCTAGCAGTTATATTCTATAGTGTTGGTTTGAACAGTGAGTTAGCAAGTACTAAACTGTTCCTCCTAGTAAAAAGACAAGGTTAGGCTCCTGAGAATCTCTGGCCACATTTCTATCCGATAATACATATGTAACCTTATTTTACATGTGTTTTTAAAACACCTCATTTACTATAAATTTGCTACACATTGTTGATTTGTTGACATTGACCTCAGGACCAACAGCACTATAATTCAAGCCTGTATCACACTTATCTAAGCTTCTGTTTTGTCCGTAAAGCACAGGCACTTAAGAACACTAGGGAGCACTTCAGCATGACTTGGGGGCTATTCTAAATATCAAAGTTACCAACAAAAAGCACAAAAGTGTGAATAAAATGGCACTAATTAGACTGTGAAAAGGATACTGGTATAGTATGAGAGCTGACACAGGAAGGCAGAGCACTGCTTTGTTATCTTTGGCTGGCATTGTGCAGATGACTCAAATTTTTTACCACTCTGTACATGTCCATGAATGACCCCAAAAGCTCTATAGTAATTTCAAGGTTATACTTCATCTTAGCAAGTGAGTGAATTCTCAGATATGGAATCCTATAATAGTGAAGACTGACTGTATGTTAGATTGAGTGGCAAGGTATCATTTTAAATATATTTGGACTCCTTAACATTGCTATCTTGCCCATCATAACACTAAAAAAGTGAAAAAAGTGAACGAAGGGACTTTCCAATCCCATATATACATAACCTTTTGAAGTATAAGGTCTTTTTTTTTTTTGAGACAGCATCTCATTACGTCGCCCTTGGTAGAGTACTGTGGCGTCACAACTCGCAGTAACCTCAAACTCTTGGGCTTAAGTGATTCTCTTGCCTCAGCCTCCCAAGTAGCTGGGACTGATGGCACCCACCACAATGCCCAGCTATTTTCTCATTGCAGTTGTCATTGTTTAGCTGGCCCCAGCTGGGCTTGAAACTGCCAACCTCTGTGCATGTGGCTGGCGCCACAACCACAGTGCACAGGCATGGAGCCAGAAGTCTAAAGTCTTTGTAATACTCTGCTCCAAATCGTATTTGTCATTGTTGTTTGTTTAAGATAGAGGCTTCCTTGAAAACCATATAGTAACCCCACAGGGCTGAGGTCCTGCTCCCTCCAATAAGCAAATCACTTACACTTGCATATGAAAAATGAAACACAACTATAGCCTAGGATGAAGGAGGGAAGGGGAGGGGAAGGAGGGGATGGATCAATAGAGGGAGGGTTAGTAGGGGGACTACACCTATGGAGCATATTGCAAGTGTAAGCTGGATCTATTAGGTGTAGAACACAAATGTCTTAACTCTGTAATTGGGTAAATGAGGTGAAGGCTATGTTGAATAGTAGGATGTTAGCACTCCAATTTGTACTAATAATCAACACATTAAATCCTACAGTGGCACAAATATATTCATGATCTATGTACAGATGACTTAATAAAAAAATCCCTTACATATTTAATACATATCTAATTCTATATGTAACATGTAGTATCATTCTGCATGTGTTAAACTTCATATGTGTTTGTGTTAACTATATGCTTCTGTGACTTGCCCCTTTTATTTGCTTGATCCTCTACATGAGCCTTGCATATTGATATGTAAAGATTTAATTAATTCATTTTCACAACTATTTTTCATTACATGGATATAACAATTGACTCATTCTCCCCATTAATGGACATTCAGATTTTTTCTAAATTATTTTGCTATTACAACAATGCTGCTTTGAATAGCCAAAAAAAAAAAAAAAAGGAAAAGAAAATCGTATAGTAACAGCGCATTAATTATCACTGCTGTGTGTTGAGAGAACTGTCCTTCCAATTAGTTTGAAAAGAAGTTACTGTAAAGGAAAACAAAAATATCAACAACAACAAAACAGGCAAAGTTTGTAAGAAGGAGCATCAAGTGAAAACTTAATTAAATTTATATGCAATTGTATTGTTTGAATTTTCTTAAATGTGACATAGATTATTTTAGCCTATTAGTGTAGCCTTTCTGTCATTCTCAAGCAAGAGCTGCTGAATTTTTTATGATATGGGACTCTAATCCGTTTTAAGGTATTTGATTATCTTGAGAAAAACAAAATAGCTCCCAGAGAAGATTAAAAAAATAAACAAACTGCTTCGTCCTGTTCCAAATGAATTCTAATTTGAATGAGTTGCAATGTTGCTAAGTCATTTAACTCTCTTAGCTTAGTTCTTACAGGGTGGACTCACAGAGTATCTTACAATCTCTTAAGAAATTATAACTCTACATTCCTCCCAAATTACAGAATCATTCATTTGCACTGTCTCTTGTCTCCAAGTGCTAATATAGTAGAAGCTCCATAGTTGACCACCTCCCTACATTGACCACCTCGATTAGTGGACCTAGTTTTCATAGACTGGACATGCACCACATGTATGTATCAGTACAGCAGGCCTAGTTCCTTATATTGACCACCACTGTATTATCACATTATTATAGTCCCTTAGTCAGCTTACAAAGGTTCTACTGTATTTTATCTCACATGTCTTTTGCTTTTTAGGAATAAATTGTCCACAGGTGAGCATTACAGTGTTCTTCTGGACTTTCACTGAAAACTGGAATTTACAAAACCCTAATGAACCAATAGTAATCTGCATGTCAGGCACTATGCTAGGCCCAAAGTCACAGTTGTATTTTTTACTTTAAGTAGCAGAATCAACAAAGCTGAGCCTGTGTGAGCTCAAATCATGCACATCTTATAATTCATCAAAATTTGTTACTTGTGAAAGCAAGTGACATTATTAAATTGGCATTAACCATCTATAGAATAAGATACTGGCTTAAAAATAGATGCGGAACCAATCTGCCTATATTTCCTCTAAACCAGTGGTTCTCAACCTTCCAAATGCTGCAGCCCTTTAATACAGTTCCTATGGGTCGTGACCCACAGGTTGAGAACCGCTGCAAACAGTAGCCATTATCCTGCCTCTGAGATCACCTGTACCTTCTCTGTGTCTGACTTTATTCATCTGTACAGTGAAGGTATTGGGCTAGTTGACCTGCTTTAAGGTTTTGTTATTCTTTGTAGGGAACTTTATACTTAACTAAGTATATCTTAAACTGGCAAATTGAGATGTTCTAAAGACTACAATGTTCATTAGAGTTTGGAACATTTAAAATCCAGTTTATCTTCCAAAGCTGTCATTACAAAGTTCTTACATACAGGGATCATAGAGGATTACTATATGCTTTACTGCTCTACACATGCCCTGCATTGTTTCTGTTTCCTTAGAAACATGCATTATCTCATTTAAGTCTCACTAAACAACTCCTGAGTTTAGTTCTGTTGTTATTTTTTAATAATGGAAACAGACACCTGAAGAGATTAAGGAACTTCCTGCAGGTCATACAGCTAGTAGATGCTAGAAGGGTGTCAAAGGTAGTACTCAGTCCAAGCTTGCTGGATTCCAGAGCCCAAACCCAAGTTCTTTTTCTTTTTTGTTTAGAGATAGGGTTTCTTTCTGTCATCCAGACTGAAGTGCACTGATGTGAATATACCTCATTGTAACTTCAAAGTTGTGGGCTCAAGCCAACCTCCCACCTCAGTCTCCCAAGTAGCTAGGACTACAGGTGCATGCCAACACACCTGGCTAATGCTTTAATTTTTTGTAGAGACAGGGTCTTGCAATATTGCCCTATCTGGTCTTAAATTCCCAGGCTAAAGGAATCCTCCAGCCTCAACCTCCCAAAGTGCTGGGATTATAGGTTTGAGCCACTGCACCAAGCCAAAGACCAAGTTCTTAGTCTGTATGCTAAAATGTATTCTAAAGAAAAATTTAAAGTTATATGAGGGCTCAGAAAACAGTACTCCAAAATTAAGGCTCAGAGGCAAAAGTTATTTTCTGACCTTCTCCTGCCCTCTTGCCTCTTAGTCCCTTTTCCCCCAAGGCAAGCCATAGAAACTAGCATTCCTTCTCCCCAAGTTATGTCATAAAAGCCAGAACCCCTTTTCCTAAAAGCCAGCCAGTAAATCCCACAATCATTTTGTGTAGAAACTGGCCATAAAGAAATTACCTGACATATCTTGTTTGACTATAGATCATAAGACCTTCCATTCCGGTGTCTTGCCCATACCCAGAGGAAGGAATGCATGCTCGGAGAGGCCAAGAAAAATCTAAACAGGTAGCCCTTGCTTGGTTTCCCCACTCAGTCTATTAGCATTAGATCCATTTTGTTCAATCATATTTCAATAATATGCAGAGGTTACATACTGTTAGATGTTAGATTCAACAAAGGCCGTCCATACTTTGTTGAATCTAAGCATAAAAATGGACAATTTCTGTGTATACTTGTTCAACAAATTTGTATGTCTTTCCCCCTGTTACTCAGTCTACTTCTTGTTAGTGACTTTTTTGTGAACTTTTAGGGAACCTGGGATTTTTCCCCCTATAGTTAAAAATCTTCAGCCTCCATATATATTTGTATTTAAATAGAGATGCAAGTGAATTTAATTGAATGATGGAATATCAGACTGAGAGAGATTTTTCTTGTTCCTAAAATGGTACCAACTTTGATTATTTACTTTTTTCTGCTGTTCTCTACTTTGTATGTTTTCTATACTAAGTATGTGTTATTTTAAAATGTAAAAATAAGGGTGGTGCCTGTGGCTCAAAGGAGTAGGGCACCAGCCCCATATATGGGAGGTGGCGGCAGGTTCAAACCCAGCCCTGTCCAAAAAACTGCAAACAAACAGACAAAAACAAATAAAATGGAAAAATATAAATTATTTTTGGAAAAAAATTACATTAGTTTGGGTGGCTGTTATTCTGTCTGTAAGATGGGCGCTGCTCTGATTTTGCCAAAAGACTGAAGAGGTGACAAATTAGAACTGTTTGAAATATTAGGACAAGCCCCTCTGAAAGGAGTTTGGAATATTTTGTTGTCAGAAGAAATCAACCCAGAGGGAAAATCAAGCCTGCTGGTAAATGAGAAGGGGTTGTAATCAAAGCTCATTTTAGAAAACCTATTTTTAGAAGAGTTAATGACTCTCAATAAAACTGTGTGAACGGTAATATTTTATTGAGAATAATAACAAAACTATTATGACAGGAGCATGGAGAGAAGACTTCTGAAATATTTAGACCTCCAGAAACCCAGATGGTATACCCTGAACATAATACATTGTCATAGTTATAATTTGTGATACATTATGACAGTTGCAATATGATATCTTGGGCTCTCTCACAAGGTCACAAGTGGAAAGGAATTGTTTATACCTTTGTTACATGCTTTGTCATAGTTTTTAGGGGTGGTTAGGAGAGGCCAGGAAAAAGGAGAAGGAAATTTAGGTGTTCTTCTACACCTTCTCCAGCCCCTCCAGGAGACTAGAAGTGACCTCAACTAGCCATATACCTGGAATCCTTTTTAGTTTCTAAAACCAATTCCAGCTTAGCAGCCCACATCTTTGATCACTTGGCCTGACAACTCCCTGGCTCTCCCGTGTTATCTTTTCTCTCCTTAGATCCCTTTTCAATCTTGTCTTCCTCCCTCTATGCTCCTCATTCCACATCTAAGAGTTATGTGGCCAACCTGCCAGCTTGTGCCTTTACATTATCACCACCCTCACGTGCTCAGAAGAAATTAGAAACATCAGTTAACTTTCAGAGGTGCCCTCTGTGGGTTGATGACAATTCAACCTCAAAATAAATCTAGAAATAAGAGTTTCTCTGTTTGTTTAATAAATAAAACACAAAAGGACATGTCAATATGATAAAAGCTTTTAAATTTCACTGAATTGTGTTTGGTTTACTGTGGTGTGCAGGAAAGCAGTGGTTCTCAATTGATAGAGATATTGCCTCCCAGGGACAACTGGTGATGTCTTGGAGATACTTTTAGTTGATACAATTGCTAATCAGTGTGTGTGGAGGGGACAGGGGCAATGCTACTGGCATCTAGTGGGTAGAGACAAGGGATGCTGCTCAGGAGAACCACACCCCCAACAGAGTAATATCTGACTCCATTAGAGTGAACCTGACTTCAATTGTCCTGAGAAGGCTGAAATTAGATTAATAGAATTTTGGGGTTTGAAGCACATAGACGTTAGTCAAGTGGTTCTCAATCCTGTTTGTTGCCCATGGGATTGATGCAGGGATGCCCCTAAAAGGGAAGAAGGCCCCTCTGAACCTGATAAGTGAGTTCTTGGCTTCACACAGGAAAGAATTTGAGAGTGAGCCAGCTGGCAACAGAAAGTTTATTAAGAGAGAGACAGACAACAGATCCTACTCCACAGACACAGTAGGGGTCCTATCCTGATCAGGAGGGGGATCTTTTCTGGAGCAATGTTAACATTTTTAAATGTTCAGAAATCCCACTAAGAAATAGCTGTACATAACCAGCATTGTCTTGTGGTCAGGCCGAAAAGGTTAATCATTAACTGTTGTCAGAGAAAGGTAAGCACAGTTGGTAATGCTTGGTAATTCATCCTGTGTCACAAGCCAGCAACTTGCTGGTGACTTCCCTGTTCAGGGTGGGTAGGGTCTGGTATGGGCCAAAATCTCTGCACTCAGCTTTCTTGAATTTTCTTTTTTGCCTTATCTCTCTCTACCTTAGGATCACCTGGAAAGTTTTAAAATACTGATGCTAGGGTCCCATCCCTGGAGATTCTGATTCAATTTAGTTTCTGGTTTGAATTGTGGCTTGGGCATCAGGTTTACATTGCCCCTGGTGATTTTAAGCCAAAATTGAGAATAATCTATGTAGTCCAACCTTCATTTTTAAGATGAGGAATCAAGCCCTGGGGGGTATAGTTTTATAGTTACAATGTGGCGGAGCAGGGACTAATATATAATGTCTGTCTTTTTTTTATAGACAGATACTCATTCTGTCACCCAGGCTAGAGTAAGTGGCACATCTTAACTCGTTGCAACCTCGAACTCATAGGGTCAAGTAGTCCTTCTGCCTCACCCTCCTGAGTAGCTGGGACTACAAGTGTGTGAGACCAAGCCTGGATACTTATTTTATCCTTTGCAGAGATAAGATCTCATTATATTGTCTAGGCAGGTCTCAAACTCTGGGCTCAAGTGAACTGGGATAAAAGGCACGTGCCACAGTGCCCAGCTACAGTCTCTTAAAGAAATGAAGACATGTGGCCCTCATTTTACTGGGCACCACACTTCCACACAAAAACCATGAGAATACCTTCTTATGACTTACAGAAAAACTCTAAATCTTTTAAATGCTCAATTCTTTCTTTAAGCAATACTTTCAAAATTTTACCTATTTTCCTATTTTTTTCTAAAAATCACAAAAAAATTCAAGCTTAGAGAATGCATATTAAAGCCATGAGATATCACTACACACATTTTAGTATAACTAAATAAATAATAACTGACAATATTAACAATATTAACAAAGAGCTTGATGAACTTTAAATAATGCTTTCATATAAGAGATATTTTCTAGAATAATCTGCTAAGGAAATTATAGAAAGAAATTATAGAAATCACTGAGTTGGTAAATTTTAAAAGAATATACACTTTACTTCAGACAGTACAAATTGACTGTTAGAATGCTTACATTTTTCTCCCCCCTTTGTATTCACCCAATTTTTGTCACTCATATATTTTAACTTTGTCAGGAATTATATTAATAACATTTTATATTGTGGGTTATAATTATAATTCTCCTAGTTTTTCATTTTAGTTCAATGCTTAAAAGATTTCAGTGATTACCATTAGCCCCTTTACCATGACTTTTCTATCCCTGAATTTATTTTAATTCAACTTTAGGAGGCTGGACTACATTGCTGAGTAGTTTTTCCGAAAAGAGTCTCATGGGATCTCTAGAATTGAGTTCTTTAAAACTTAGTTTTCTAAAATTTTAAGAAATAAGATCTGCCTGTTGCCTTTAAATACTAACTTTGCACTCTGTAATATTTCTCAGATACACCTTTCTTCTTCAGAACATTAAGTATTTGCTGTCTTTTGTTCTAGCATTAAATGTTGTTAAGGAGTTCTTTTTAAGGCTAACTTGATTTTATTCCACCTTATAAGTATCCTGGTTTATTTTCTCTGTATGCCTGAGATATTCTTCATTTTTACCGGAAGTTCAATAACTTAATAAAAAAAGAATTACAATTTTTATGTTAAATTTTCACTTAACAAAAGCACTGTCAGTACTTTTAATCAATTCTTCAACATTTCAGGGAAAATGTCTTATATTGTATTTCTCAGTATTTATTTCTATCCCATCAGCTTTTCCAAAAGTACCAATTATTTTTAGATTGTCTTCATTTTTCTCTTTATATATCATCTTTCCTTTTTTTTTTTTTTCTTTTTTTTGAGACGGAGCCTCAAGCTATCCCCCTGGGTAGAGTGCCATGGCATCACAGCTCATAGCAACCTCCAACTCCTAGGCTCAAGCGAGTCTCCTTCCTGCGCCTCCCAAGTAGCTGGGACCACAGGCACCCGCCACAACGCCCGGCCATTTTTTGGTTGCAGCCATCATTGTTGTTTGGCGGGCTGGGCTGGGGATTCGAACCCACCACCTTAGGTGTACATGGCTGGCGCTTTAGCCGATTGAGCCACAGGCACCAAGCCATCTTTCCTTTAAATTGCCTGAACTTCTTTGTTTTTTCCCCTCCACATTATCTCTAATTACCTTCTATATTTTTCTTCATGCTGTGATTCAAATTGATAGATTATCTATCCCCATTCTAATACCTTCTAAGATCAAAGTGCTATCTATTTTCTATCTACTTTTCTGCAAACCAAAAGTACAGTGGGTGCCGGGTAGGAGAAGAGTGAGGCTGGGCTGAGTGCTCTTTATTTGGTTTCTGCTGTGTCTGCTGAGATTGTGCTGAACCTCAGAAGAGTGAGCCCTTTTATCTCACTCTTCTCAGTCAATGGTATATCCCACATGTAAGGACTCTGATTCATTTCTCCCACTCAGCGCAATGCCCTGGAAAAATGACAAGCCCCAGAAAAGCCCATCTTTTCTTTGCAAATGCTGACTTTGACTTTTTTCAGGGCTGCTTACTCATCTCTCGCTTCAATTACGAATTAAGGATAGGTAATGAGAGACACTGTGGACTTAACTTTTCCTCAGTGCCATACTTCTGGTTTTTCCTTGGTTAGCAATCACATTTTAAGATTGATCTCTCTCATGTTTGGTTATGTGTTTGGTAAATTGTTGGATTTTCTTCCTCTTCTTCTTTTTTTAATTCATTTAAATAATATTAAGAGTGGAGATTCTGCAGTCCTGCTTTGTTGTACCATCTCTACCAGGAAGTCTATTTGCACCATCACTTAATATCTAAAGTCAGTTTTCTCTTTTTTAGAAGCAAACCCTATTATTAAAGTGGTAAAAGATTAAATCAGATTTCCTAAAGAAATCTCTCTAAATTATTTTTGGGCCTAGGAATTTCAAAGGGAATCCTGTCATTTACTTGTCCGATTTCAAGAGCTTAGAGTTTTGTTGTTAATCAGTATATTCCAGATGTTGGGAAACTTTTTCTATGATGAGTCACACAGGAAATACTTTAGACTATACAAGCCATATACCCTCTGTTGTAACTAGACTGTGCAGGCCATACACCCTGTGTTGTAACTACTTTATTGTGCTGTTGTAGTACAAAAGCATTCATAGGCAACATGCAAATGAATAGGTGTGGCTGTATTCCAATAAACTTTATTTATAGACAGTGAAATTTGAATTTCATATCATTTTCACATCTCACTAAACAGTCTTCTTGTGATTTTTTTTTTCTTAGCTACTTAAGAAAAAAGTAGATACAGAACAGGTGGGGGGCCAGATTTGGCCCATACGATGTACTTTGCTGACCCCTAGTATGTACCATCAACACTCTAGACCCTTGCAAGCATGAATAATCAGAATCTTTATAGCTTCTATTAAAATCCACTGCAAGAGAAATGAATTAAGGAAATAAAATTTGAAGGATATGCTACTTATATTAGATTCAGATTTTATCGTTGGATCAGGTTAAACCACTGGACAACTATTAACTTGTACCAACTCAACTCTGAAGAGTCTCCTTTACTGAATTAAATTTTAATATTATGTTTTCTACTTTTATCAAAGGTCACTACAAGATAGAACAATTTTATTTCAGTTTTTGCACTTGTAAAACAACTGTAATTGAAAATATTTTTCACCAAATCACTGAGTGTGCCTTTATATGGTGACCTACCTACAAGGGCTATCTCCCAAAATTTAGTATATTTGTCCCTCCATGTCCACAGGGGATTGATTCCAGGACCCCCCCCCCCCCCCGCCCCCAATTCCCTCAGGATACCAAAATCTGAGAAAGGTCAAGTCCCTTAGTTGGCATGCTGTATCCATGGTTCAATCCTTTGTCTAGGAAAACCTCTCTCTTTGGACGTTTTCATGGTACTTTTTCTCAGCTAATTACACACAATTATTAACATACTTCCCTGTTTACATTGGCTTCTGGGAAGGTTAGAGTTAGATTTTATTCCCAATTACAGCACAATATTCACCCAGGTCTGCTATATAGTACAACTCCAGGGGACCCCAAATTAGGAGACTATTGTTAGATGAGAAAACAATTAGATGAGAAAACAATCTCTGGAAAAAATAAAGGCCTTCTTTCCAAATCAGAGTCCAGACTTACTTTGAAGCTCCTTTATTTCACCTCTCAACCGAGATATCTTGAAGAGTAGCTGTTACTTGGGAGAGGGATACATGTTATGCCTCCTTGAAATGAGTGATTATGTTCTCCTAAGGGCAGATGGCAAAGGACATTTGCCATGTGGAAAGTGATTACCTAATGAGTCTCTTTGAGACTCAGCTTGCAAGGACTTATTTCTGGGTCTGGTTAACTGCACATTCTCTGCGGATTAAGTGAAGTGCTAGGAAAAATACTTGAAGTAGAAACATTTGTTGGAACTTGGCAGGGCATTACTCTACTTCCCTTTTGCCAAATCTAAGTCAAAGTGAACCTGTAACCTGCTCTAGACACTAAGCAGTTGCATGCATACAGGGTCCAATCCTTACTATCCCTTAGGTGTATAATGAAGCCTGTGCACAATCTGATAGTTATATAGAGAGCTCTATAAAATTCCTAGGAAAGAGGACCCATTGACTCAAATATTTGAACAATCTGATTCTTCTAGTGCTCAAGGAAAAATTGTAAATGGTACTTGGACAGATGTCTTTATAGTTCAGGTGTTGGTTGGTTATGTGTGTATATAGATTGGAAAAGGGCATACTTCTCTACGGTCATCTACTTTGAATTCATACTTTGTGTCCATGTCTGGGTAGAAATCTGCATCTTTGTTTTTTTCTTCTTTCTCTCAAGACACCCAATCATTTCTCCTCAGATCTTTCACAGTGGGACTCTGGATGCTCAGTCTGAATTAGGCACCAAGCCTTACATACATTCAGCTGCATACTTATGGCCTGGCTGTTAGCAGGTCATAAGTAGGAATATGATTGGTCTTTCTACCTCTAGGATTTGTCTAACACTTTTAATGTCTGAGTATCTTTACTGATGTTCCTGCCAGTTTTACCCCCACCACTCTGGGAGGCCAAGGGAGGTGGATTGCCACAGCACAGGAGTTGTAAACCAGCCTGAGTGAGACCAAGACCCTTTCTCTACTAAAAACAGAAAAACCAGCCACACATTGTGGCAGGTGCCTGTAGTCCTACGTTCTCGAGAGGCTACAATGCCATGGCATTCTACTCAGGGGGACAGAGTAAGACTTTGTCTTCAAAAACAAAAAGTAATGAAGGCTTTTCTGCCTATTTGGCGTCATGAATAATATTCATTCTCTCTCCATAAAATTCCTGCTCTTTTGAGCCCAACAAATTTCCTCTGGATGATGGCTTCATCTACAGATTGGTTTGCTTCATTGAGCCTATTTGTGAATTATTATTACTTTCTCATTTACTTTTATTTCAGGTTAATTTGAGGCTACAAAGAAAAAGGTTATAATGTTTGCATTTTTTAGGTAAAATCCCTCTTGTAATTGTGTCCAGCCCCCAAAATATGTGCCATACACCCTAACATTGTGCTCATTAAGTGGGAGCACACCCATCCCCATTCTTCTTCCCTCCTCCTCCCTCCCTCATTCCCCTACTTCCCACCTTGAATTGATTTGAGTTTTTCTCTTGTGTGGGTATACATCAGATCATCTACTGGCTTTATATTAGTATTGAGTACATTGGATTTTTGCTTCTCCATTACTGTGATACTTTATTAAGAAGAATGTGTTTCAACTCCATCCAGGTTAATACAAAAGATGTAAAGTCTCCATCTTTTTAAATAGCTGAGTAGTAGTATTCATGATATACATATACCACAGTTTGTTATCCATTCCTGGGTTGGTGGGCACTTAGGTTGTTTCTATAGTTTGGCAATTGTAAATTGAACTGTGATAAATAGTCTACTGCAAATGTCCTTATGATAAAATGATTGTTTTTCTTCTGGGTAGATATCTAGTAATGGGATTGCAGGATCAAATGGGAGGTCTAATTTGAGTTCTTTGAGGATTCTCCATACTTCCTTCCAAATAGGTTGTATTAGTTTACTGTCCCACCAACAGTGTAAAGTGTCCCCTTCTCTCCATATCCATCTGCAACTTTGAGACTTTGTGATGTGGGCTGTTCTCACTGGGTTTAGGCAATATTATCTCAAGATGGTTTTGATTTGTATTTCTCTGATGATTAGGGATGATGAACATTTTTTTCAAATGTTTTTTAGACATTCATATATCTTCCTCCATGAAGGTTCTGTTCATATCTTTTGCCCAGTGGTAGATAAGATTATTTGCTCTTTTTTGCTGATTAATTTGAGTTTTCAATAAAGTCTCAAATTATCAACCCTTTGTCATATTCATACCATGCAAATACTTTTCCTATTCTGAAGGTTGTCTTTTTGCTTTAATTGTTCTGTCCTTAACTGTGCAGAAGTGTTTCAACTTAAGTAAGCCACATTTGTTTATTTTTGTTGTTGCAATTGCTGCTGAAACCTTCTTCATACAGTCTTTTCTCAGTTTGACTTCATCAAGCATTTGTCCACACACTTTCTATGATTTTTTTATTATTTCATGTCTTAGATTTAAGTCTTTTATCGATCTTGAGTCAATTGTTGTAAGTAGTGAAAGGTGTGGGTCCAGTTTCAGTCTTTGATGTGTGGTTATCCAGTTCTCCCAGCACCATTTTTGGAATAGGTATTCTTGTCCCCACTATATGTTTTTTCTTTTTTTCAGTTTATCAAAGATCAGATGGCAATAAGAGACTAGTTTCATCTGGTTGGTTTTCTATTATGTTCCATGTTTCTATAACTTTATTATTATGCCAATACCATGCTGTTTTGATCACTTTGGACTTGTAATATATTCTGACATCTGATAGGGTGATGCCTCTGGCTTTGTTTTCATTACTAAGAATTAACTTGACCATACATTTTTTTTTTCTGGTTCCATACAAAATGAAGTACTATTTTTCTAGTTCTTCAAAGTATGTTATTGATATTTTAATGGGGATTGCATTGAATCTGAAGTTTGGTTTGGGTAGTATAGACATTTAACAATGTTGAATTTTCCCAGTCAAGAACATGGTATGTCCTTCCATTCATTAATGTCTTCTGCTATTTCTTTTCTTAGGGTTTCATAATTCTCTTTGTAGAGATCTTTTACTTCTTTTGTTAGGTATAGTCCTAGGTATTTCATTTTCTTTGAAGCTACAGCAAAGGAAATTGTGTCCTTGATTTGCTTCTTTATTTGGCAGTTATTGGTGTATACAAATACTACTGATTTGTAGACATTGATTTTATACCCTGAGATGTTACTGTATTTCTTGATCACTTCCAGGAGTTTTGTGGTTGAGTCTCTGGGGTTTTCTAAGTATAAGATAATATCATCAGCAAAGAGCAAGAGTTTGACCTCTTCTGTCTCCATTTGGATGCCTTTATATCCTTTTGTTTGATTGCATTGTCTAGAACTTCTAGAACTATGTTGAATAGTAGTGGCAAGAGTGGACATCCTTGTCTGGTTCCAGTTCAAAGTGGAAAGACTTTCAGTTTTACTCTATTCAGTATGATTTTTTCTGTGGGTTTGTCATAGATGGTTTCAATCGGCTAAAGAAATGTGACACCTATGTATACCTATGCATATTTTCTTTAGTGTTATTATTAGAGAAAGATGCTGAATTTTATAGAACGCTATTCTGCAAAAATCAGATGATCTTTGTTTTTGCTTCTATTGATATGGTGAATTATATTTATGGATTTCTGTATGTTAAACCAGTCTTGCATTCCTGGGATGAAGCCTTATACCCACTTAACTGTGGGTATAATTTTTTCAAGTGTAGCTACAATCTGTTAGCTAAAATTTTATTGAGTATTTTTCCATCTATATTCCTTCGTGAAATTGGTTTGTAGTTCTCCTTTTCAGTGGGTCCTTTCCTGGTTTTGAAATCAGGGCAATGTTTGCTTCATAGAATGTGTTGGGGAAGGTTCCTTCCTTGTCAATGTTTTGGAATAGGCTCTGCAGTATAGGAACAAGCTCATCTTTGAAGGTTTGAGAGAATTCTATGGTGAAGCCACCTGGTCCAGGGCTTTTTTGTTGTTGGAAGATTTTTTATTGTTTCTTTAGTCTCAGTACTTGATATGAGTCTGTTTAAGAGCTCTATTTCTTTCTGTTTGAGTCAAGGGACATGGCATGATTCTAGGTATCGGTCCATTTCCTCCACCTTGTCAAATTTCTGGGTATAGAGTTCTTTGTAGTAGTCAAATCTCTTGTATCTCTGTGGTGTCAGTTGTTATTTCCCCCTTTTCATTTATAATTGAGGTTATTAAAGATTTTGCTTTTCTGTTTCTAGTTATCTGGCTGAAGGTTTATTGATTTTATTCCTCTTTTTGAAGAACTAACTTTTTGTTTTATTAATTTTCTGAATGATTATTTTGTTTTCAATTTCATTTATTTCTGATTTCATTTTGGTTATTTCTTTCCTTCTGCTAGATTTGTGACTGGATTACTCTTTCTTTTCCATTTCCTTGAGATGATTCATTGTGTTGTTCTCTTTCTGTTGTTTGGATATAGGTATCTAATGTGATAAATTTTCCTGACAGCCCACTGTCACTCTGATGGACTGCTTTTGCAGTGTCCCATAGGTTTTGGTGGCTTGTGTCTTTATTATTATTATGTTCAAGGAAGTTAAGGATTTCTTCCTTTATCTTTTCCTTGACCCAGCTGTCATTCAGCATAAGGTTGTTTAGTTTAAAATGTTTGTTGGTGTTGAGTCCCACCTTTATTGCCTTGTGGTCTGAAAAAATAGAAGGTGTAATTTCAATTCTTCTGATTTTGTTGAGGTTTGATTTGTGTCTTTGGATATGATCTATTTTGGAGAATGTTCTGTGGGCTACCTACATAAATATCTGAGCTTTGGGATGGTGTATTCTGTATGTCTATTCAACCCATTTGTTCTAGGGTCATATTTAAGTCCCTTGTATCTTTATTTATTTTCTGGTTAGAAGATCTGTCTAGCTCTATAATTTGGTGTTAAAGTCCCTAGATTTTTTTTTTTTTGAGACAGAGCCTCAAGCTATCCCCCTGGGTGCCATGGCATCACAGCTCATAGCAACCTCCAACTCCTGGGCTCAAGCAAGTCTCCTGCCTCCGCCTCCCAAGTAGCTGGGACCACAGGCACCCACCACAATGCCTGGCCATTTTTTTGGTTGCAGCCATCATTGTTGTTTGGTGGGCCCGGGCTGGGGATTTGAACCCACCACCTTAGGTGTACGTGGCTGGTGCCTTAGCTGATTGAGCCACAGGCACTGAGCTAAAGTCCCCAGATTTTATGGTGTTATAGGATATCATATTGTTCAGACCAATTAAGGTCTGTTTCATAAATCTGGAGCATTTATGTTTGGTATATAAATATTTAGAATTGAAATGTCTTCTTGTTGTATTGTTCCCTTGAACAATATGAAGTGACCATCTTTGTCTTTCTTGGCTTTATTTGCTTTAAATCCACTTGTATCTGAAAATAAGATTGCTACTCTTCCTTTCTTCTGATTTCCATTGTCTGAAATATTGCTATCCAACCCTTTACTCTGAGTCTTCTTTTGTCCTTCAAGGTTAGGTGTGTTTCCTGAGATGCATATAGATGGCTTGTGCTTTCTTATCCAATCAGCCAATGGTTACCCCTTCATTGGGGAATTCAAGTCATTTACCTTTATTCAGAGAATTGATAAGCATGATGGAGTTCTATTCATCTTATTCTGTGAAAGTCTGTTGTTTAGTTTTATCCTTTGCATCAGTGAAAGCTATGTTTTGTCCTTTAGTTTGTGGGAGTAGAATTGCTCTTGTAGTAAAGTTCCTCAATGTTTTCTTTTCAGTAAAAGATTTCTTTTATCAGTAAAAGATTTTATTTCTCCATTAACTTTAAAGCTTAGCTTAGCAGGATATAGAATTCTGGGCTGAAAATAGTTTTGTTTAAGAAGATCAAAGGTAGATTACTAGTCTTTTCTGTCTTGAAAACTTTCAGCTGAGAAGCCTGCTGTCACCCTCATGGATCTGCCCCTGTAGTTCAATTGGCACGTATCCTGGCTGCTTGCAAAATTTTCTCTTTTGTCTTGACTTTGGACAGGTTCTTGGAGCTTCTCTGCTTGAGTTGAGATGATCCAGTGTTTGACATCCCTCTGACAGGAGTGTAACAGAATCTTTGGTGATGCTTGGGAAATTTTCATTTATGATATCCTCCAATAGGGCGTCCATTCCTTTGGGACAATCTTCTTCCCCTTCAGGGATACCTATATTTTGTATGTTTGAATGTTTTGTTAAGTTCCAAAATTATCTGAGGCAATGTTCTGCTTTCTGTCTTTTCTTTTCTGCCTCTCTAACTGCTCAAGAATTTTATCCTTTAGTTCTGAAATTACTTACTCTTCATGGTCTAGCCTGTCACCTTACTGTTTGTTCATCAAGTACTGTTTGTTATCAATACTTTCCATTGTATCTTGAAGGATTGACTCCTTCAATTTCTTAAGCTCCTCTCCATCCTTTCTATATTCCTCATATCTTTCATCCCTTATTTGGTTCTGGTTTTGGATTTCCTTTTGGTTATTTTCCACTTTCTCAGCAATTTCCTTCATTGTTTTTATCATCCACATTTTAAATTTTCTTCCTGTCATTTTGATCCTTTCTTTATAAGTACAATCCTCTGTGGCAGCTACCTAATGATCCCTTGGGGGGTTGCTCTGTTTTGGTTGTTCATGTTGCCAGGATGTTTCTGTTGGTTCCTCCTCATGAATGTTTTCTCTGATTCCTTCTCTTACTTTTTCCTTTTTCTTCTTCCTTCTCTTTAAATTACCTTATCTCTGTATTTAGGTATTCACTCCTTATCAGCCTGAGCAAAAACAAGACTCACAGTATGTCACAGTGGGAAGATACCAATAGTGTCCTTCCGAAGGTCAAATCTAGAAGGATCCCCTAAATCAGGGGATCAAGGTCTCTTTGAGCAAGGCCAAGGCAGTGGGTCCCCCATTCCAGGCCTCAAAATAAGACTCTATCCCATAAATGGACTACAGATTGACAAAGAATAAAACAGATCGGAAAATAAAGAAAATAATTATGAAAGTATATAAAGAAAATTAAAAATGAAATTGTGTAAGATGTAAAAAAAAAAAGGGGGTATCTCTTGTTAGTTGAGAAATTTATGTGGGAAAAATAAGAAAAGTAGAAAAATCTTTACTAAAATGAGAGAAAAAGAGAAATGAAAAGGAAAGAAGGAATAAAAGAAGTGGAAAACAGCAGCAAAAATGAACCTCTTATTATTGAAGAAAGTAAAAAATAAAAAATAAAAATACAATAAAACAAAACAAAAAATGCTAAGGAAAAAAATTTGAAAAAAAAAGGAATAAAAGGAGCAGAAAAACTGGAGCAAAAATGGAGCTATTGCTATTGAAGAAAGATACAATGAAAAATTAAAAATACAAAAACAATACAAATAAACAAAGAAAAAGCATCTATGAGGAAAAATTAAAAACAAAAAGGAATTATATGTATGTACATATACATATATAGCCTGAACAACAGGTGATGTTCTGGAGTTAGAAGATGCTAATCGTGATGCTGATATAGCTACAAAAGATGGGAGCCACTATCTAGTTGCCAAGGAGACCCAGTTTTGTCTTCCTGACTTATTTGCTCTCAATTCTTGCAGGGTTGGGATTCTGAAGCTCTAGTCAGCCTACTTAAGAGACATGCCTTGACCTTTTTAATCAGTGCTCCTTGGACACAAAGTGGCTTTCCCAGAAAAGTGGGTTTTGCTCAAGTCTCAACTGCCCAGCACAGCAGGTCTGCCAGAACCAGCCCCACACTAGGACCCTGTGGACTATTCCTCCTAGGCAGCTCTTCCACAATGGCAGCAGCTGCCAGCAGCTGAATGATGAGAGCTCTGTTGTGCCCAGTGGCTTAATTCCGGTCACTGGGCACTTTTTAAGATCATTTGCTCACCCAAGTTCTCCCAAGGTGTCTCTAACAAGTACTGAGGTCCCAAAACAACCTGCTAGACTGTTCTTCTCTATCTCAAACTCACTGCCAAACTGGCTGGCCTCTGCTGGCATGTAAGCACTCACCTATTGTACCCGTTCTCCATTCTTCATTGCCTCCTGGACTCTTCCGCTCCCTTCCTGCTCTCCCCAAGTGATGTCTCCAGGCAGGGCACCCCAGCCAGAGGTGACTGGAGTCCTTTCTCACCACCAGGCTACAAAGGAGATGCCTCTAGACTGTCATATTGGTCTGCCATCTATTTATGAATTATTAATCAACTTTGGCTTGTCTCTTGGTCATCTGGATCCCCTACATGCAGGTGCAGTAAGATGGTTCTGAACTTTATACTTGTGAAGAAGGATGTCCTATACCCATCCTTAGACAGTCAAATGGGAAACTGAGAAAAGGAAGCCTTTGGGTTGCAACTCTAGGGATTCCAGATAATCCCTCTTTTTCACCTCTTCTTGGATATCTTCCCTCCTTTGCAGGAGTTTTGTACCTAGTGAAATGGGGCAAATAAGAGGGCTTTGCCAAGTTTGCTCCATGCTGCTCTACTTGCGTCTAGCCTAGGCAAATGGAATGTTTCCAGCTCACACACCATATGTCCAGGTTCTCCAAGTAGAAGGGTATAAAATATCCTACTAGTAAAAAAGGGCAAGTGTTTGTTTAGAACAGTGGTTCTCAATCTTCCTAATGTCATGATATATTTTCATTGTTACAAAGGGGTTGTGACTCACAGGTTGAGAACTGCTGGTTTAGAATCATCTTCATCCTTCCCCAGCACCTGTGGTCAGTGGAGATGTCAATAATCCTGGGATCATCTGTCTTCAATCCCTCTACCCTCTCTTTCCCTTTTCTCTTCTCTCCCCGCCCTTTTCTTTTTTTAAATTTTATTTATTTGTTTGGTATTTTCTTTTGAGACAGAGTCTCACTTTGTTGCCCTCTGTAGAGTGCTGTGGCATCACAGTTCACAGCAAGGTCCAACTCTTGGGCTTAATTAATTCTCTTGCTTCAGCCTCCTAAGTAGCTGGGACTACAGGTGCCTGCCACAATGCCTGGCTAGTTTTTGGTTGCAGTTGTCATTGTTGTTTGGCAGGCCCAGGCTGGATTTGAACCTGCCAGCTCCAGTGTATGTGGCTGGCGCCTTTAGCCACTGAGCTACAAGTGCCAAGCCTCCCTCTCCTTTTTTTTATTTCTCTCCTCTATCCCTTAGAAACATAACACATCATTTTCTCTTTTGGTCACGCTCCTCCTATGTTGCCTGTCACAGTGAATACCAATTTTCTGTCAAATTTGGAAGCTTAGCATCCCCTATACTTCTACCCTTCCCTCACCTTACTGTTTGTTCATCAGTTCCCATCAACTCACCTCACCTTTATCCCAGCCCCACCCCTGCCTATGGCTTAGTCCACTGTGATCTCTTACTCCGTCAGTGCTTGCAGTCCTGCTTTGCCCTCACTTAACTTCAGGTCTCTCTGAGGGTCTGTATCCTGTTGCTGCAAGTCCACTTGTCTGTGCTTCCATCATCTCCTGTACTCATTCTATAAGTAAAATTCCACCTGCTCTCTATATAAATGGTAAACTCTTAAATTTTCTCCTTCACTGTTGTATCCCCCTTGTCCAGCATAGCTCTGACACAAGAAGATGCTCTATAAATATTTGAAAGGGGCTGAGCATGGTGGCTCATGCCTGTAATACTAGCACTCTGGGAGGGCAAGGTGGGTGGATTGCCTGAGCTCAC
>CAUYQV010083663.1:0-18478 GCA_963574575.1 Galagoides demidoff
TCTCCTGCCTCTGCCTCCCAAGTAGCTGGGACCACAGGCGCCCGCCACAACACCCGGCCATTTTTTGGTTGCAGCCATCATTGTTGTTTGGCGGGCCCGGGCTGGGGATTCGAACCCGCCACCTTAGGTGTACATGGCTGGCACCTTAGCTGATTGAGCCACAGGCGCCGAGCCCAGTCTGCATATTTTAAAGGCATCTGTCTGTTACCAGTTTTCAAGCTGGGTAGGAATGGTGAGCACGTTAGGTGAGTGCCTTGTTCAGTTATCTGCCCAGTGGCGGGCACAACTCATGCCTCCTTTCTGTGGGAGTCTTTCCCTGTCAGCCACCTAAGTAAGGTCACAAGGAGGAGCTGGTATCAAGTGCTCATGCTGTAAAAATGTTGCCCTGTCCCACTGTGCCCTGTGCATGGTGAGAAGCACTCCTGGGGAAGAGGGCAAGCCTTGTCCCTGGGGCCTTGCAGGGGAGAGTGTCCCAGGACCTCTGTAAGGGGCAGGGGTGGGAAGGTGCTTGGGCACCTGAGTCACAGGGACCCCATGGTACTCCGATGGTCTGCAGGGCAGTGCCACATGTGAGCTGGTTTGGCCACTTTGAGAATCCTCCACTTCTCACTATACCTGCTGGTGTGTGGGAGCTGTCCTGAGTGGTGTTCATTGTCTTGTTCTCAGGCTCTCAGGTGGGAGGTTTATTAAGAGAGCCCTAAGTGGGTGGGATTCCCTGGGGATGCCACTTCTGTGAGTTCACAATTTGGAGCAGACACTTCCTGAGAGGAGATTTGAGCCCATGGTGATCAGGTTAAGGGGACACAGGCACCTCCTTGTTGCCAGATCTGGGCCTTTGGCACCCACCAGTGCACAGTGTTGTGGAAAAAGAAGAAAGAGTAATTTCTTAGGCTCGCTACATAATTTGTTTAAGGCTTCAGTTTTGCCATATCCATTAACCACCTGTTTTCTTCCAGATATTTTCTTTAAATTGTCTCCCTTTAAATTTGTTTATACATCTAAGTTTATATTATAGTAAACAAAAAATTATCATGGCTTTAAATAATGGGAAATAACCATTAAAAAATGATTGAAGCAGTTCATTTCTCCTTTGGGAAACCCTACCGAAACTCCTGTGCATGTTTCCTCGGCTGGGGCTGTGGGTCCTTTTCTGGGTGTGCTTTGCTAACACCCGGGAGGTGGGTCCTCTGGGGATGGGTGAGGCAGGAAGAATGGGAAGTGGAAGGCCAGGCCTCAGGCTGGAACGCGGGAGGGAGCAGGAGGGGAGCCCTCCCATCTAGCCACTCTGCAAATGCCCTCTGGAAAATGATTGTATATTTATTGTACAGACGGCTGGGCAAGGCTGAGACCTGCCCCCTGCATTTGTATCAAAACTATTGTAGTGCCCAAAGACCTTGCAGTGGAAGTGTCAGTCTGTAACATTTTGGACACCCATGAAATGCCAGGTTATCCCCAGCTGGCTACAGGTGGGCCTTGTAAGAGAGTCCTGTGGGCAGGGAGTGAATTTTATGAGGCGATAGGGCTGTGTTTTCTGTATGGCAGAGGAATGATTCTCCCGCTGAGGATTCCATCCCACCCTTATCCCCACCCTACTTAGTGACAGCTTAGACCAAGTAGAAGGAGCAACACATGACTCTGTTTTATTGATAAAGGCTGAATGTCACCAGCAGTCATCAGTTTATCTGTTCTTACACTTTAATGAGAATGTTTACATATTGTCCTTGTCCCTACTATTATTTTTGTGAGGTGAATTCCTCAATCACATATGCCAGAGGATCTCACCGAGGCATCCCATGGACCTGCAGGGCAACTCTCGTGGTCTCATTCCACAGTAAGGAAATGACAAAGATCATAGTAAACAAAACAGCAACTAAATCAGCATTTCAGAGCAGGAAGGTGGATGTTTTATTCAGGAAGAACCTTCCTAGCTAATGCAGACCAAGCTGCCCTGTGTGGCTGGTGATGCTGCACAGAGCAGCTGGTATCATTCTGAGAGATTGTGGGTGCTCAGCTGTGCATGAACAGTGTTCTTTTCTCTTCCTTTTTAACTTAGGGTACGCTGATTAGCATGTACCGAATTACAAACCATAGGCACGAAAAACATACCACCATGTCTAAGTCAGATCAATTGAGTGTATTCTGTCTCCAGGCTTCATTTTTACCCCAGTGTGGCAGATTTATTGTAGGTTTAGCTTGTAACTAAGATATTTCATCCAAAGTGGCCTCTCCATTTGGCTTTTGTTGGACAATATTAGAATTGTTTGTTGCTGAAGGAACAAGGTATGCAGAGAGGAGCCGGTGTTAAGTGGCTCTTTGATAGTGGAGTCACACGGTCTGTAGCAAGCATTTCTGGACTGTGGTGGTTCTGTGTGAGCTGTACAAAATCAAGGAGAGCTCATAGTAAGGTTTCCTTAACAACCCCAAGGACAACGAAGCAAGCGTGACTGTCACTGAGGCACTGAAGAGACCATAGCAGTCAGTGTGACTGACAGCATGACCTGTCCCTCTGCTCACCACGGCTTGGCTGTGTGCAGTTCCTGTGAGGAGCACCGCCTCTGGCACTCTGTCCTCGAGGTTCTTCATACTGCGCTGCTGAACTTCACATCTGACTGCTCCGTGCTGTCTGGGATGACTGCCTTCAGGGCAGCGTGACAGAAGCGATTCAGAGCTGGCAGATTTGTTTTCTGTTCAATGTACAGCCTCAGCTTGTCCCTGAAGGTCTCCCCAAGAAAGCTGTAGATGAGGGGGTTCAGGCAACTGTTGGAGAAAGCTGCAAGGTTGACAATGTGGCTGGTCAAGGGGTAGGTGTGGCGGAAAGACTGTGTGCATGGTGAAGCCCCTGGCTGTGCCTGCTGCAGGAGCTGGACGCTGATGAAGACGTTCTCTGGCAGCCAGCAGATAAAGAAGACGAGGACCACGGCCAGGATCATCCGCAGGGCCTTCTGTCTCCGGGGGCGCAGGCCTCGGTGCCTGTGGGCCGTGACAAGGGCACGGACTATGAGGGAGTAGCAGAGGCCGATGATGGCAAAGGGGACCACAAACCCCAGGGTGATCTCAAGCCACTGGACTTCCTTGACATCTGCAAAGCAGAAGCAGACCTCCTTGGTGTGCTGCAGCTGGGCAGCGGTGAAGGGTACGAGTGTGGCAGAGACAGAGGCCATCCAGATGAGGCCACAGCTCAGCCTGGCGTGCTGCTTGGTACGGAACAGGCTGGCACGCATGGCTCTGGCTAGGGCAATATAGCGGTCAAAGCTCATCCAGGTGAGAAAGAAGACGCTGCTGTACATGTTGATCTGCAGGAAGAGGGACATGAAGGTACATAGCACAGCGATGTCATAGTACTGCTCATCCAAGTTGAACACCTCGATCAGGGAGTCTGCTACAAGGATGAGGTCTGCCACCGCCAGGTTGATGAAGTAGAGGTCAGGGATTGTCATCTTGTCACGGAAACTGATGTTCACCACGAGGATCAGGATGTTCCCCACAAAACCAATGGGGAAGAGGAAGATGATATACAGGCTCGAGAGGAAGAGGCCAATTGCGTACTGCTGGTGCTCAGAGAGGTTGCCTGTCTGATTCCCCAGGGCCGCACTGTGCAGTGGGTGGGACAGGTTGAGTTCTGGGGCATTGCTGTTGTTGGCTGCAGGCTGGGTACCTGGGTAGAACTCCATGCCCAAGCCACGGCCTTGGAAGTCACAGCTGGTCTCCAGTCTGGGCAGTGTTCAGGATTTGCCGAAAGGCTCACAGAAATCTGTCTTCAACAATGAATCCATTTTTACAAAGGAAGGTGGCTCTCTTTGAAGTGAGCCAGACATTGGTAAGACAGGAACGCTTATCACCAGGGTGCTTGTGACTTTTTGGGTTTGTTAACTGCCCGTTGCTGGCTGCCATGTGGGGTAACTGGAGGCTACCCGTGCTGTGGTCCTTTCCTGGGGTGTCCTCTGTGTTCAAAGCGCACCTGGTGCTGCTTCTTTCTGGGCACCTGGGAGAGCAGACGGGAGAGGTTGAGTCTCATCATATGGCCTCGCCTTCCAGCAAAGCAAGATGATTCCAGCCAGGTCTCAGTAGTGTAGCACAAGTACCAAGGAGGGGCCAGAACTGTGGGTTTTATTATCTTGGAGAGAGGTTACCACTGAGTGGAAGCAGAAGAAATGCGTGTAGAAAGTACCTTGTTTTCCTTACTCAGGGTTCCCAAGATGCTTAGTCTGAGCTGAAGCCGGGACAGTGAGTCATCCTCAAAGGCAGAGTGACTCCCCTAGTGGTGAGGTCCAGGCTCATGAACTCACATGGACGCTGAGTATGGGAATCTTAGGAAAACTGCTAATAATTAGAAGAGGAAGTAAAACTTAACTTCAGTAGCTGTTGGAAAGAGAGAAAGATGGGAAGGGAAAAGCTCAGTTTTTCTGAAAGAGTGGATCCAAAAAACTTCAGTCGTGGAAATTAAAACAGAATATTTTCTCTTGCAATAGAATAGATAAAAGTTTAGCTTTTTTTGCTAATGTTAGTACTAAGTTTGAGTGCCAAAAATAAAACTTTTATTCATTGTATAGAATGAAAGAGAATAAAAATAAAATGGTCATTGATTTAAGGCATGGTTTTTAAAATTTTATTCAGTGTTGTAACAAATCATTGTAAAATGTAATATATTTTTGTAATGCCATTTGTCACCTAGGAACAGGTAAAGAAAGTCTCCTTCAGGGTCTCATTTATGACAGGACAGAGAATGTGGGTAAGCGCAGTGGCTCTGCTGGGATAGAGGGGTTTCCTGTCGCTTAAGTCATTGTGAGCTGGAAGTTATGGAGGGAAGTAAGGTCTTCAACCAGGGGACCTTGGCGGTCCCCTGGACATACTGGGGTGTCACAGGTCAGGGTACTGCTGGCACCCAGTGAGTGGGGGCCGGTGTGCTGCTTCCACATCACACAGAAGACATCCCCTGGCCTCCTAGCAGAGAATTATCTGCCTAATTGCCAATAGTGCTGAGGGTCAGAAACCCTAGAGTATGAAAATGGATTTGACTTGTTTTGTTTTGGGAGTTTTCATTTTATCTTTTGAAATCATTAGGAACTATTTTAAAGTATTATAAAACCAGACTAGAGATTTATTGACTAATCAGTTAAAAACATTGCTTTAAGGAAAAAAAGGAAAAGAAAAATCACCGCTTTGGTGTCAGTCGTTATTTTCAAAATATTCAATCACATTTGCTTAGCTGGGGTTGATACATTTTATTTTATTAGTTATTTTCCATTTGTTATTCATCTCTAGTAAATAATACCAATTTGAACAGCTAAATGTCACAGTTCTCAGATTCTGTCTGTGATACTAAAAGCTCCGGTACTTAACTTCTGTGTTTAATTTCTTCTTAAAAACTGCCCGTAGTGCTTGCTTTGCTCTCTAAATGTGGAAATTCTGGAAAATGTGAGGCTGCAGTATTAGAAGAAAGGTAAGGGCTAACAGAACCCTTAACGTATGTTTGTTGTCTTGCCTAAATTTTTTAAATCAACTCTGGGGAAAACACTTTTAAAATGAGTCATTTGTTTCTTTTCCATGTAAATGGAGTTTTTTGATTCTTGAAAAATGCTGTTATTTTCATAATAGTCTAATAAAAAGATATATGAACCTAGTGTAAAATTTACGACTGACCCAGTATTCTCATAAACATTGGACATAAGTTTATAAAAGGTAAATATTAAATAGTTAGATACTTTATTTCAGATTTCCACTGCTTGTTCAACAGATCTAAAAAAAATGAGAGCACGTTTTTGTCAGCTCCATTCGGTCTGTGCCTTTCTACTGGAATATTAATCCATCTATAGCTTTCGGGGTTTAGGAGGGACTAAGGGACTATAGTGCAAGGCAGAGCTGTGGATATCTTGTGTTCTTAGAGTGATACACCTTCTTGCTTTAACAGAATATGACAGAATACTGAATCTGACTGTTTTCAGTGTGCACTGTAAAGGGCACTTCAGGCAGAGCCCCTGTTGGGGTTGTGTGGAGACTACCAGGGCTGCCTGGCATTTCTTACTGGATCCCTGGGAGCAGTCTGTACCTTGAGCTTTGAAGGCTGGGTGCTGCTCCCACCAGAGGGTACGGCTTTCTCCAGTCTATGTGCCTTTGCCAAGGTGGGGCTGCACTTAGGTGAGACCTTCCTCCCTTCTTTCCCCCTGCTACCTGCCCCAGGAGTGAGCACTGAGCTTACCTGTGAGCAGACTCGATGTCCTTCCAAACTTTCTTGGCTAGTTCCTTCAGCCTGGAGGTGCTCTTGAAACTGTCTTGAAGATGGAATTCAACTTCCCCAATAATGCTTAGCAGAAGTGGAAGAAAAAGAAAGACCCCACCCTAGGGAGCCGTGGTGGAGAAGGTCCCCTGAGCAAGCTTCTGTGTGTCTGTGCCGTCTGTGGCCTCCTTGGCACTGTGGCTTTATAGGCTTCCCAGGGCCCACTCTGGCCCTGGACTGGCTCCCTGGACTCGCTCTGGCTGCTTCCTTCTAAGGCCAGCATTAACCACTTTTTTGCTGGCTTTTTTTCTTCCATGCTTTGGTAATGAGCTCAGTCCCACTAGCCATTTTTATGGAAGTTTCCACTTTAACTGCTTTTCTTCACCCATCAATACAAACTTATTTTAAAGTTTAAAGGAATTATACTAAATATTGTTTATCCTAATAGCCTGTCATCATTTGTTAAAATGAGATATTCTTGCTTATTTTAGCAACTGATTGTCTTTAAAACTGAACACGAAATTTTATACGTTAACACAGTAGCATATGAAAAATACATAGAGAATTTAACTTATGAATTTGACAAAGACATTTACAGAGCAAAATTTAAACCCAAGAAATAACAGGTATTTTTGACAAGTAAATTAGGAACCTAAGTACAAGTTGAACCATCCCTAATCCTGAAATCTGAAATATTCAGAATTTTTGACTATCATGATGCTACAAATGGAAAATTCCACACTCGACCTCATGTGACAGATTGTAGCCAAAATGTGGTCATAACATTATTTTAGGCATGAAATTATTTAAAATATTGTATAAAATTGGCTATGTGTGTGAGGTCTATATGAAGCATAAATCAATCTTGTGTTCAGACTTGGAATCCATCCCTAAGATATCTGTATCATCGTGTATATGCACATATTCCAAAATCCCCCCAAAAAATCTGAAATCAAAAATATTCTGGTCCCTGCATTTTGGATGAGGGATACTCCACCTGCAGTTTTTCTCTCAAGTCAGCTGTGTCCCAGTGCCACAGCCATGTAAATCCCGGTCTCCTGGGTGTCATCTGCAGAGACCTTTCCCTCTCTTGTTGTTGCTCATTTGTTGAGCTTGTGTGATCAGAGAATAAACTTTCATCCCCAGTGTCTGGACAGCCCTGTATTTGGCTGCCCTCCCCAAATGCCTCACCTGCTGGTGGTAAATTCTGCCCAGGGCTCTGGGGAGAGGCACAGCGAGGGATGGGAAGTGGGGGGTTGGGTAGGGGCTTCAGGCCGACTGCTCAGGCCAGCTGTGGGTTTTCATAGAAATTAAATTTCAGTTGATCTCATTAATACTTTCTTCTTGGTATCTTTTTTATCTTTTTAACTTTTTGAAGTGGTGAGATTGAGTTCTTTTTTGTACACTGAGTCTGAACAGCTCAGATGATCATAGCTGAAGAGCAGTGTGGTAGCCTCGTGGTCTTCCTGGAGGAGAGGCAGAGGTGTCTAGGGACCACACACTGGTGCTGTATCTTGTCCCATGCAGCAGCCCCTTTCTATTTGGTGACGAGCTTGCTGTGCAGGAAGCTTCTGTGTGATGACGTTTTAAAATCTTTCTGATACGTATTTTAGGAAATACACAGATATTTTTAAACATAGAGTGCTATGTTAATTTTTTATGGAAAAATACTAACATTCAGGGTTCCTTCCTGCTGTATAAGTTCTATGACTTCAATAAAAACTTTGTAAAAATTTATAAAAAATTTGAATGATAAAATACACAGCTGATTTGCTCTTGGACATTTTTGGACCAGCTGTGAAGTCAAGATGTCTCCAACATAGACACCATTTTGAAAGATATGAGTCATGAGAAAGTACAGCTTCCTCTGGTTTAAATACATAAATAAAATAAAAATCCAAACCTTGAAATAGCCAGGACATGTCACTTAAAAATAGCTGCTCCCTACTTGCGAAAACCCACAGCTCCTGGTTTTGCTGCTTGTCCCAGGGTTAAGGAAGCACTTTAGACTGTCAGGGGTTGCTGCGCACACCACTCCACATCTTTGCAGCTTCTGGTGAATTTGCTCTAGGATGTTGATTGGCTGATACTCTTAGATTTTTCTGCTTAAGGTGCAGAATCAGATAGCTGAATTGGGGATGAAAAGCCTTCTTATTAAAGTATTTGATGGTTGAATGGCTTGTCAACCATCATATAATTAATTAGTATAAGGAACAGGACACAGATGGCAGGGACTTCTGTCCATGCACCTAGTTAATGCTTCTGTGGGTAAGGGGAGGAGAGAAGGCTTGTGTGGAAGTCTTTACTGAGCATAAAACCTGGCATTTAATGAGTGCTTCTGTGAGCTGAGCCCTGTGCCTAGTACTGTGCGCATTGTCTCAGGTGATTCTCCTGTAGAGCCTGTGAGGCAAGGCTGCTGTTCCCCCATTTCGTAGATTAGAAAACTGACCATGGGGGGAAGTCGTGTAGCTGAGGCCTCACAGCTGGCAAAGGATGGATCCAGGGCTGGCTGAGGCTGGTGGAGCTGCAGCCTTGGCCATCGCACCAAAAGCATCCCATGTTAATGGTCATCTTATAATATACTTTGTCATTGTCAAATCTGATGTTTTTTTAAAAGTAAAAATATTTTTCTATCCCCAGAACAGGGTAAATGGAAGGAACTTTAAAGGGAATCAAACCTGATCATTCCTCATTTAGTTAATTTTGCAAACACAGCCAAAGGTTGTATAACACATAGAGAACAAAAATACCAATAAAGCCAGGCAGGTTGTTCTTGACTTCAGAAGCCTGCCTGAGTGACGTGCCCATGCAGATGCCCCTTACCCTTCACACATGCAGTGAGTTGTTATTCTGAGAAGTCCCGGGACTGAGGTGCGGTGCTTTCCTGGCTCCCTCTTTCCACCACACTGACCGTGGAGGGAACATTGAGGGAACATTCTTACCCTTAGTTCTTTCTGAGACTAGAATCATCCTCAAACCTCCCACAGGAACGAGCAGTGTCAAGGTCTCAGTCTGGGGTCCTCCTTCCCGGGTCTCGGGTGGAGCTGCCAAGCCCAGGTGTCTGGGGCACACCTGGGTTCCAGCCTGGTTCTATTCCCTAGGCCATGTGACTGCCACCTGGTAATGGGTGATTGATTTATCCTTTCTGAGCCTGCAAAGTGGAGGTGTAAGGGGTGGTGGTTTACAAGTCTAGATGGTTCTATAAAATACCCAAATATCCCTCTACTTTCTAAGGTGGGGCCGCCCCTCCCACTGCCTTGCTGCTACTACTATTCACAGGTGGTAACTCATGCCTGCCATGAGCTGGTCATTTTGGCTCTTCTGTTCTTCTTTGGGTACTCACTAGGTAGACAGCTTGTCAGAAATGTTCCCGGGATTGCTTCCATGATCAGGGTTATAGCTGGAATATCCAGCAATGTGAATGAGAAGTTCGAGTTAATGTATGTTGGAAAACACAGCCCAAGGCTTGCAGAAAGAAATACATGCAACATTCATGCACTTTCCCCAATGATCTGAAGTCAAGGGAGGCAGAGAGTGTCTTCCCTCACCTGCAAGGTCCTGCTGATGTCACTCACCTCTGTGTGATACTTTACAAAGTGCTGTTGCGTGTTTGATCTTCATAGCAGTCTAGAGCATTCAGCAAGACAAGTGCTAGTAATCCCCTTTGATAAAAAAAGACCTGGCCCCAGAGAGGCGGAGCGGGGATCTGTGCAAGCCCCGTGGCTGTGCATGGCAGTGGGGAGGTCTCCCTCAGACGGCCCAGGCAGGAAGTGGTGCACACCCACAGTGGCTTCCTCTCTCCTGATGCCTTCAGAATCGCCCAGGATGTTGGCCCACGCCAAGGGTGGAACCTTCATTTATGGGTGTGTGTCTGCTGAGCCTGGGACCAGAACATTGAGGGGCAGGGTGTTGCAGGTACCTCCCTCCCTGAGGGCCCATCACAACCTATTCTGGTGGAAGTGGGCGCGTCTTGAGGCAGGCGACCTGGCCCTGTTTGGAGTATGACAAGATGAGACCCCAGGTGTATACCACACACTGCAGTGTGCTGAGCACAGAGGCCATCTCCACGTCCAAGGCTGTTTCCTAGAAAATCGATAGCCTTTTCCTTCATGAGAAGGCACTTACTGTGCTCAGAGAACATCATGGCCACCCAGCCCCAACCCAAAATCTGCCCCCCAGCATTAAGTACAGGTCAGCCACTAATCTCTACAGGCGCGGTACTGATGCTTGCCCTGGTCTTGGTGACCAGGAGCATTCTGGATTGTCCCCCCAGTTCTTGGGAATGACATGCCAATGCATGTAGCTCACATGGGGGTGGGCTACCTGGGGTGGAGCTACCAGCATCCCAGAGGGAGAAGCTGAGGACCTGGGTCTCTGCCCCAGCCCCACCTGTGAAAGCCACAAGGCTTCTCTCCACCCACACTTTCAGTTCTGATTTTGTCTATTTAAAACTAAGATTTTATGGATCCTTTCTCTGGGTAAAAGCATATAAAAGCATCTTCTCACTGCTAGAACTGCACTCCCAGATGCTTTCTTACTTTTCTGCTGGCTCTGTATGTGGAAAGCTGCTTATTCTTAGTGTGTGTCCAGAGGGATGTAGGACACGGGGTGAGTGGCCAGGTGCTAGATGCAGAGGACCAGAGTCACAGCAGCACTAATGGTACCTCACAGGACTAAGTATGGGTGGGGGGCTCCTTATTTCCCCACTCCAATCCAAATAGAGTCTTTTTAAATATTTTACGTGTTCAGCCCCCTTATAAGCTTTGGTTTAAAGAAAGGATCCTACTGCCAAAAAGAAAATGTTTAAGAACCACCAATTTACATTTTTATGGCTGGGTTTCTAAAGCTATTAAAATCTGGGTAAATTACAGAAAACAACTGTTTTCAGACTTCAGGACAATAGGCCAGGAGACTTGACCTCTGAGATGAGGGACGTCAATGAGGTGAGGCCCTATACTCACCTGGTTTCCTGGAGTCTATGGTCCACAGCATAGGTAGGGGGCTTCCTGACCTAGCCAGGTGAAAGGGACAGAGACTAGATTTCTGGGAGGCTGAGGGAGCTGGAGTCGTCAGGATATGGTTCTGGGAGATGAAGTGCAACATGAAGATAGAGCCCCAGAAATCTAGAGAGCAGTCTGCTGGGGTCTTTGGCTAACTCTGTGAATACAGAGTGTGAAAATTCATACGGCCAGTTTGAAAACAACTGATCTAGCTAGCTACAAATTGAACAACTCCTGCAGTTTATGTGGGACTCTGGCCAGAGCACCGAGACATCTTTGAACAGATGTGACAATGGGTAGAGACCCCAGAAAAGACACACTTAAGTGTTTAGGTGAAACTGGCCCTGGAGGCGGGGCCACTCTAGACTCTCACTGTATCAGATAGAGAAAGAACTGTAGCTTCTCAGTCCTGATCTTGTTTATCCTGGCCCTCCCTATTCTAGGCTTCGAAAGGAACAGTTTCCATCCTAGACTCCAGTTTGTCATTTGTCTTCCCTGTTAAACTTCCCTGCTGAACTTCTGGTAAGCTGTGAGTAGACTTTTTACTCTTGCCATATTGAGGGCTTGTGAATGTAAATGAGTAAATGAGGGAGCATTTAAAAAAATGAATAGTGGGTGGCACCTGTGGCTCAAAGGATTAGGGCACTGGTCCCATATGCCAGAGGTGGTGGGTTCAAACCCAGCCCTGGTCAAAAACTGCAAAAAAAAAAAAAAAAAAAAAAAATTGAATAGTATATTAGAGAAGCTACTCTTTTTTTTTCGGATTAATATGGGGGTGTATACAATTAGGTTACGTAGTTTTCTTTTGTAAGGTTGAAACCTTAATCGTATTTATGGCAGAAGTTACTCTTAATTATATAAGAACCAAGTTTTTTTTTCTTCTAAAGAAATAAGGCAAATACAAAGGGTACCAAAAAATATACATACATTTTAAGAAAGGTAAACTTTGTAATATTCAAGGTAAAATTATCATACTCAAGTTACATTTGACTTCTATAATTAGAGATACAAGATATCTCTAATTGTTCTCTAGATTTCTGGGCCTCTATCTTCATGTTGCACCTCATTTCCCAGGACCATATCCTGACAACTCCAGCTCCCTCAGCCTCCCAGAAATCTAGTCTCTGTCCCTTTCACCTGGCCAGGTCAGGAATCCCCCTACCTGTGGCTGTGGACCACAGACTCCAAGAAGCCAGTGAGTATAGGGCCTCACCTCATTGACTTCGCTCAATATACAGAATAACAGATATACAGAATAACAACTATTATCAATATATATTGAGTATTACAGTTTTAATACAGTTCTTTCCTTTCTTAAAATGTGTATCACATTTTTTTGGCACTATCTGTATATAAACATTGAAAACATAAACTTAACAAAAGATATGTTTTTGTTTAATTTGCAGACTAACATTAAAGTTGAAGCTATCAAAGGTGCAGATTTCATAAAGCCAAAGAGACCCCTTTCCTTTGCACATCTCTTTATTCAACCAAGGACATCTTTTTTTTTGAGACAAAGTCTCAATCTGGCACCTTGACTAGAGTGCTAAGGCATTATAGTATCCAGCAACAGTCAAGTTCTTGGGCTCAAGCAATCCTCTTGCCTCAGTTTTCTTCTATTTTTAGTAGAGGTGGAGTCTCGCTCTTGCTCAGACTGGTCTCAAACTTCTGAGCTCAAGCCATAACCCACCTTGGCCTCCCAGAGTGGTAGGATTACAGGTGTGAGCCCCCATACCTGGCCTAACCAAGAAATTCTTAATATAAATCTAGCAAGAATGATGAATGTAAATTTTAGAATTAGGTGAATTATTGTATTTTATATTTAATTCATATGTTACTAGCCTTTCTGCAAACAGTGTCAGATAGAATAGATGGGGCTTTTAAAATTGTTCTTTTCACTGACCTGCCTAGAGGGAGTATTGTCTGTTTACCAGGTCACAGTAGAGCAAAAACACTGGATTTATACCAGTTATTTTAGTGCTTTTAAGCTTGTCTGATAATAATGAAACATGTTTAAAAGGCAGACTTTCTTTGTTCTTAACAAGAATTTATGTTGCCCAAACTTTCTGGCAGAGTTGAAGGCTGACCAGCTATGACTGTTTCAGACCAAGTTATAATGTGGGTAGGTGGTCCCCAATTTAGGCTTTTCAACTTGAAATGGTGCAAAAGTGAAGTGCATTCAGTAGAAACCATACTATCTGTATGTCTGTTCTGTTCCTTACTGTCAGTACAGTCCTCAAATTACATGAGATAGTTAACACATTATTATAAAATAGGCTTCGTGTTAGATCATTTTGCCAAGCTGTGGGCTAGTGTGTTTGAGCATGTTTAAGGCAGGCCAGGCCAGTAAATGCTTTTTGACTGACAATGCGTTCAGCATAGGATGGGCTCACCAGGATGTGACCTCCCCATCTATAGCTATAACTTTATTTGAATAATGCCTTTATTTTTAAGATTCCTTTCTTTGTCGTTTGGTTGGGGGTAAAGGTAGAGAAAAATGCCAACTAATAGACAGATAGGTCACAGAATTCCCTCATCACAATTTGGAACATTTTATCCAGATCCAGTATGTGTCTGAGGCCTACTTTTGCTTCCACATGACCTGGATCCCTGGATTTCAGGGTTTCCTTTAGGTGTGAATGCACCATAGTGCATTCACATAGATTGAGTTGAATGCCAGAAAGGTAATTTTTAATAAGCATTTTCTAACAGCAGTATCCTCTTCATTGGGTCTTCCCAAGTAGATTGAGTTTCATCAAATGAACATTGTTTCCTAAATATCAGGAAGATTCTGTCACTTGCCCATCTGGCTTGTGTCTGGCAGGCAGGGCCTCAGACTTAATTCCCTGTTCTTCTTAAGGAAATGCTGTTGTTAGCCTCTTCTTCTCTGCACCTTTGTGTTTTTTTGATTTTTTTGGAGACAGAGCCTCAAGCTATCACCCTGGGTAGAGTGCCATGGCATCACAGTTCACAGCAACCTCAAAGTCCTGGGCTTAAGCAAGTCTCTTGTCTCAGCCTGCCGAGTAGCTGGGACTACAGGTGCTTGCCATAGCGCCCAGCCATTTTTTGGTTGCAGTTGTCATTGTTTGGCAGGCCCGGGCCAGATTTGAACCTGTCAGCTCTGGTGTATGTGACTGGCGCCTTAGCTGCTTGAGCTACAGGTGCCACCAGCCTCTCTGCACCTTTGGATAACATACTTTGGAATGCCACAGTGCAACTTGCAAGGCTTGTGGAGGAAAGGGGCAGCCAGGGAGTTCACACAGCTTTCCCTAAACAGGTCCAGTTCTGCAAGATTCCAGAGGTGCTCAGTCTTAGGGGAGCCATGGTCCCGTAGTGTCGTCCTGGCCCACTGGAGGAATGTAATGTCACAGGAGAGTTGCAAACCAACAGACTTAGGTCTGCCAGCACAACTGGCTAAGCAGAGACCACTTCCCTGGGGAGGAGCTGCCCACTAGGGCAATCTGACAGTGAGCAGGCCAAGAAGGCCAGTTGAGGACAGGGTCCAGGCTGAACCTCAACAGTTTCATATTTGTGCCAAGTGGGCAGTAGGTTCACCCAAAACATTGTTCAGCTTCCCAGGTGGGTCCAGGAAGATGGCCCCTAGCAGAGCACTGCAGAAGGCACAGCCCAAAATGTCAATTAAGCCCCTCTCATGCCTAGAGGGGTTGCTATGGTCCCCATGAGCAGATAGGATGAGGTGCCAGGCAGCAAGAAGGCAACACATTGCCACCTGTACATACAAAGCACCATGTGGCAGGCATTGGCAAGGAAATGAGAGAACCCACGGCATGGATGGTCTGTGGGTGCTTAGCAACATCACCTTGGACATTCGCCTCTCAGGCCTCATGGTGACCCAGTCCAAAGCCCCTGTCTGTTGAAGAGCCCAGCTGCTAAGCTTGTGGGGACAGACAGAGCCACACAGATGTGCATTCAGCTGGAGACATGCTCTGTGATGCTATGATGCCCTCGGCAGCCAGGAACACAGCCTAGGTCCCACATCTAGGACATGTCGTGGGAACTGTCTGTGGGTAGAAGCACATGCTGTAGCATTCGAGGGCAATCAGCACTTGCTGAGGTGGCAGTGTTTTCCCAAGAGGGCCCCTAACTTCTAGCCTTTGCTAGAGGCGGTGGAGATCTTTCCAGAGTCCGTGCCAGTAAGTTAGTGATGGGACCTGGGACCCTGCTTAGAGTGAAGGCTGTTCTGTGGACCATCTTGTCTGTGTTGCTGGAAGCATGTTCAGAAGGAAGATACTTGGGCCTAGCCCCAGGAATTGCTGTTTTCATAGCTTCCCTCCTTGGGGGTCCCAAGGCTCACCTTGGAGAGTAGGGGTCCTGGAGGGTGGGGCATCCTCTCTACCTCCCCTGGTCCTCAGTAAAGGAACCTTGCTGCTCACAGCTAAAGTGCATTCTTTGAGTGGAGTTGCATCTGGATACTACTCTTGTAGTGGACTCCACAGCGAGCAGGCTCTTTGCAGCAGTGTTTATCTTTCCAAATAAGAGTTGGGTGAGTGATTTTCAGGGAGTAGGGTTCTGGAAGTGTCAATTGAGTCCATCCAGTGCTTCCTGCTTTTCTAGGTGAGGCCTCTGCCCTCACAAGGGAATTGCCTAGAGTCTGCATTGCTTGGAGGCATTCGTAATCTGGCTTTTGGACCCTGAGAAAGTCTAACCCAGAGGTTCTTAACCTATGGATTGCAACCCCTTTGTAACAATAAAAATAAGTCATGGCACTAGGAAGGTTGAGAACCATTGGCCTAATCCATTCCATCCTCTCTTAGGGAACTCTCACCGCTCTTCAGGCTCTGGATGCTAGCTCCCTGAGCTTGTCATGCCCTGCCCATTCAATCAGAATCACTTTTTCACAGCTGAACTGCAAATTCCTCTGTAGGGCTTTGACTATGGTATTGAGGAACTCCAAGCTCTGTGAGTGTATGTTCTGTCACTGAAATAATTTTTTTTCCATACAAATGTCCCATTCCTCCCTTTAAATTTTAACTGAATGCGCCTCGGCGCCCAAAGCACAGAGGTTACGGTGCCAGCCACATACACCAAGATTGGCAGGTTCAAACCTGGCCTGGGCCAGCTAAACAACAATGATACAACAAATAATAGCCAGGTATTGTGGTGGGCGCCTGTAGTCCCAGCTACTTGGGAGGCTGAGGCAAGACAATCACTTAAGCCCAAGAGTTTGAGGTTACTGTGAGTTGTGATGCCATAGCACTCGATTGAGGGAAACATGATGAGACTCTGTCTCAAAAAAATAATAATAATAAATAAATACATTTTAACTGAATGGGAGATGGGAGATAGTAGGCTGGGAGATAGTATTACTGTTTGTTGAAAGGAATTGAAAACAATAAAATTGGAAGCCTAACTTTAACAGATCCTGGCTTGGCGCCTGTGGCTAAAGTGGCTAAGGCGCCAGCCACGTACACCCAAAGTGGTGGGTTTGAATCCAGCCCAGGCCCACCAAACAACAATGATGGCTGCAACCAAAAAATAGCCGGGCATTGTGGCAGGCACCTGTGGTCCCAGCTACTTGGGAGGCTGAGGCAGGAGACTCACCTGAGCCCAGGAGTTGGAGGTTGCTGTGAGCTGTGATGCCACGGCACTCTACCCAGGGGGACAACTTGAGATGCATGTCTCAAAAAAAAAAAAAAAAACTTTAACAGATGCTTAAAGGAGGGGCTAGCTCCACAACCAGCTTCATTTTTCCTGTGGGGTAGCCATAGCGACCAGAGGGCTGCTGGTCTGGGTAGGGCTCAGGATCCTGCTGTTCATTGCTTAGGGGGCAGGCTAGCAGATGCACACAGTGTGACCTCAGATTGCAGATGTGAAAATCAGGAAGAGGAGCACAAAAGCAAATTGCCAGTTTTATTCTGGCCCATAGTATCTACAGTAGTTTGCTATGTATCCCCCAGACTTTGCTGTTCATTTAGAAATGTGTTTGTTACATATGCAGGCTGGCATCTGTACATAGATTTATTATTCACGTTTCCTACTTAATATAGATGACTTTCTGTGCATGTGTATATATGTGTCGGTTTCATTTGTCTGACAGCAACGTGATATGTGTGTTCTATAGACTAAATGACACATAGCAAAATCTCTGAGCAAAGTCTTAACAGTAATCAATAGTTTCCTCCTCTGGGATAATAGAAGCACTATTAGTCCACGTGCGGGGGCTCGCACCTATAATCCCAGCGCTTTGGGAGGCTGAGGCAGGAGACTTGATTGCTTGAGACTATGAATTGGAGACTGTGATGACATCACTATATTCCAGCCTGGGTGACAGTTCTGTCTCTTTAAAAAAAAAAGAAAAAATATATATACACATATATGTACATAATGTGTGTTTACAGAGTATAGAGTATTGTTTTGTATTGTAATTCAGTCTAATTTTTCAGTATCTGCAATCTATTAATCTTTTGTGCAATCAATATTTAGAGTTGCCCACATGTATGCTAATTCTTACTTTTCATTGCTTCTTGCAATTCAGATCTTCCACCTAGAATAATTTTCCTTCCACCTTAGGTGTATTGCTAGAATTTTCTTTTGGTTTTTTTATTTTTTATTTTTTTGAGACAGTCTCAAGCTGTTGCCCTGGGTAGAGTGCTGTGGCATCACAGCTCACAGCAACCTCAAACTCTTGGGCTTAAGCAATTCTCTTGCCTCAGCCTCCCAAGTAGCTGGCCTACAGGTACCTGCCACCACGCCCAGCTATTTTTTTGTTGCAATTGTCATTGTTGTTTAGCTGGCCCAGGTCGGGTCCGAATTCACCACCCTTGGTATATGTGACTAGCACCATAACCACTGTGCTTTGGGCACCAAGCCGCTAGAATTTTCTGTATTGAAAATCCTATAATGTGGCTCGGCGCCTGTGGCTCAATCGGCTAAGGCACCAGCCACGTACACCTAAGGTGGCAGGTTCAAATCCCCAGCCCGGGCCCACCAAAACAACAATGATGGCTGCAACCAAAAAATGGCCAGGCGTTGTGGCGGGTGCCTGTGGTCCCAGCTACTTGGGAGGCAGAGGCAGGAGAGTCGCTTGAGCCTAGGAGTTGGAGGTTGCTATGAGCTGTGATGCATGGCACTCTACCCAGGGGGATAGCTTGAGGCTCCATCTCAAAAAAAAAAAAAAAAAGAAAGAAAATCCTATAATGTTTGCTGTACTGAAAACTCACTCTTTGCTTGTCAAAACTTTGATAGTTTTTCTGGGGTTAGAATTGTACAGTGGCTTTGTTCATACCACTTGGAGTTTGCTGGG
>CAUYQV010083666.1:0-23677 GCA_963574575.1 Galagoides demidoff
TTTTTTTTTTTTTGAGACGGAGCCTCAAGCTATCCTCCTGGGTAGAGTGCCATGGCATCACAGCTCATAGCAACTTCCAACTCCTGGGCTCAAGCGAGTCTCCTGCCTCCGCCTCCCAAGTAGCTGGGACCACAGGCGCCCGCCACAATGCCCGGACATTTTTTGGTTGCAGCCATCATTGTTGTTTGGCAGGCCCGGGCTGGGGATTCGAACCCGCCACCTTAGGTGTACGTGGCTGGCACCTTAGCCGATTGAGCCACAGGCGCCGAGCCTACATCTTTTATATTAACCTGGATCAAAGTGGAACACAGCATTCTTAGGAAAGCATCACAAGAATGGAGAAATAAGAATCTTATGTACTCAATTCTGATATGAGAACAATTAATGAACTAGCAGATGATGGGGTGGGGGATAGAAAGAGCAGAGAAAGGAAAGGAGGGAGGGAGTAGAGCAGGGTCAGGGACTTGTATACCTTTTAGGGGTGGAACACTACTGTGGAAGGGTCTTAATCTGACACAAGAAAAAGAGTAAGAATTTTCTATCAACTTACCAATTCTGGATGAGTATCATATCATATATATATATATATAAACCATAGATTTTTTTGTGGTTGGTGACTTCCTTTTTGTTTTCTTAATGAGGAAAGTTCAAGGACAAAGTTTTGAACATTGAAGACCAACTGTGAAGTCCAATTTAATGAGTGTTGTTTTTGATAATTCATTCTTATAGTTTAGTAAGTAAGATATCTTGATCACACTAAGGCAGGAAAACTGTTTTCTTGTTTTTTTTTATTCAATATTTAATAATTTTAGATTTTATGTTTCAATCATATACAATTTAGTGCTTGTATCTGATGTGGTGTAAAGTTGGAGAGTTTCTTTTCACATGAGCCTGGAGCATGCCATTTTTTCTAGCACAACTTCTTAAAAATATATATTCTTTCCTTTGTTAAATTACCTTTGTGAAATTGTAGGAAGTCATTCTTACTTATGCTCCAGAATCTCTTTCTGCAGCCTTACTTTAGTTCTACTAATATGTCTTTCCATATATAGTGTCCAGTTTTCCTTGATTACTATAGCTTATACCTTTCACAATAAGGTGGTATAAATTATCCAAATTTGTTATTCTGTCAAAAACTGTTTTGGCCATTCATCAGTTTCATTTTGACATAAATTATAGAATCAAATTGCCAAATTTCTCTAAAAATCTGTGATTGAAATTTTCTTGGAATTCTCAATCTATAGAGCCTTTTGCTAAATAATAAATAAATAATAAAATATTTTAGCAGTATCGAGTTGTCAGTCTACAAACATAGCATATATGTATGCCAAATTAGACCTTCATTAACATATCTCAGTGATATTTATAGTGTTTGGTGATATTTTTAGTGTTTAGCAAAAGTCTCAAATGCTTTTGTTAAAATTATCCCTAATGATACAATATTTCATACTATGTTGATATTACTTTTAAACTCTATGTTCCAAATATTATTATTGTATAGAAACAAGTTTGATTTTTTGTCTTAGTCTTCTATCATATGACCTCATTAAATTTTTTTTTTTTTTGGCTTGGTGCCTGTGGCTCAATCGGCTAAGGTGCCAGCCAAGTACACCTAAGGTGGCGGGTTCGAATCCCCAGCCTGGACCCGCCAAACAACAATGATGGCTGCAACCAAAAAATGGCCAGGCGTTGTGGCGGGCACCTGTGGTCCCAGCTGCTTGGGAGGTGGAGGCAGGAGACTCCCTTGAGCCCAGGAGTTGGAGGTTGCTATGAGCTGTGATGCCATGGCACTCTACCCAGGGGGATAGCTTGAGGCTCCATATCAAAAAAAAAAAAATTCTTTTTTTTTGTTCAAGTAACATTTATAAATTATTTAGGATTTTATCCATTTTCATATTATACCATTACTAAATAAAAATTATTTTGCTTTATCCTTTCCAACTGAACTTTTTCTTACTTAATCCACTGGCTAGGAACTCCAGCATGTTGGTAATGGCATATAGAAATGAGGAAAGTGAATTTATTCCCCCCCTTTCCAGTTTAGAAAGAGAACTTTAAATCTTTCATTATGTTAGTAAATAATTATGGTGTGAACTGTGGGTTTGTCCATTAATGCCCTTTTTTGAAAACTCCTCCTCCCTTCCTATTACTTTTCTCAGCTTTTCCATGAGTATGTAATTTCCCTAAAATATTTGTCTAAATTGAATAATATGGTCACATGAAATTTCTGTTATTCTATTAACATGGGAAGTTGCACTGAATTATTTTCAAATGTTAATCTTTTATTACTGAGATAAATCACAATTAGGCTACTGTTGCCAACATGATTTTCATTAGAGACTGATCAGTGATTCTTTAATATATTGGTTTATTTTTTAAACAAATGGTTTCTAATATACTAACTTAAAATTATAAATTAAGCATAATTATGCAAATAATATATAATGAACATAGTTACAAATTATTAGCAAAAAATAATTAATGATCCCTGCATATTAATGGTCAATATTAAGTAAGCACTTTCAAAATGGTTTGACTCATGAAAGATTAAGCAGATATGATAAAAAACCTCTCACCAACAAAGAACCTTAAAATACCAGAAGAAATATATGACAACTGATTCAGACATTTGACAAAGGGGCCTAGAGAACTGTGGCTAGAGAGAAATAAGCTATAGCCTAGGATAATCCTGGCTTCTGGGGCACAACACAGGAACATAGCATAAGGGCCTTGCATCATTGAAGCAAATTTCATCTGTGTTATGTGACAGGGCTTGCCTTCTCTAAATGTACAGTGAGTTTCCATGAGCCAACCAATGAACTAAGGAGAAGACAAGTATGGGAAATTTTTCAAGTTCCAAAATAAGTATAGAGGAGACATAAGATTAGACACTACAAAAGAAAAGATCCGTGGAGTATAACATAGAAAATAGCTACAATCCAAAAAGATGCAGAAAGAGGAAAACAAAGTCTGACATAAACTAAAGGGTCTTTAGGATGTGTGCAACTACAGCAAGCTAGAGGGTGTTTATATTTTTTTCTTTTTCTGGTCTTGGAGATTTTTAAAAATAAAGTTGAACAATTCCCCTCAGGAGAAAAGAGAAGATTAAATTTGCCAAACATGAGATGCATTGAATTATTTACTTTATTGTAATTTAATAATTTTTCTCTAAAACTATTTTAAAGTTTGGAAGGAATATATCTTTTGGTTTGGATTATTTTTTTTTAATATCAATTATCTAAATGGGTGAACACCTTTATTTAGGTTTCAAATTCTGAAAATAAGTTTTTAAAAGGCATCAACCAAAAGCACTTCATTATTTTAAAAATGTAGTTAGTTATTAATAGAGATGGTACCATTTTGATAGTTCTAATATAGCTGTCATTAATAAATAATGAAGACACAAAACACTCACTGGCCCTTATAAGAAATGTTTTGGACACCTTACCAGTGTTTGTTAAAACATTGTTACAATATTTATTATTACATTTGCATCCTTTTTAAAACATTAGTAATTTTAAAATAAAATGATATATATTCTGTATTCCTTGTTTTTAATTTCTACTGACAACATGCTACTTGGTAAAGAAGATAGTCTCTTCTTATTTGTCAGTATTTTAGACTATCATTTAACAATTTTCACAAATTAAAATGTAACTTCAATACTTTGGGGATCTGAAAGAGTTCTATTAGAAATAAATATTTCAGACTCTAATATTTACATGCTAACAATTTTAACCTCTCAAATCCATGTGTTAGTGAAAGTTAAGTTTACCTGGCACCTTATATCACTACAAACCAGTTTTGTAAAATAATTATGATATGAGCAGGAAATACTTTTAATATAATTTTTAAACTCTATGTGATTTAATTTAGGACAACATTAAAGCTATTTTTGAAATTTTTAATGTTCCAATAAAATTATTTAACTTTCTTTTTTTTCTTCTTTTAATATTATTGTATTTGAGATGTTTCAATCTGGCTTTATTTTATTATCTTGGCAATTGAAAAGATTATTTTCTATTTTATATAGCCTCTTAGTAATATTCTTATAAAATTTTAATGTTGATAACAGAATGTAAACCTGGGAACTTTCCATTTTGACTATTATTTTTCTTTCCTTTCTGCATTTTCTTTTCTGTTCAGGAGGTTATGGAGAAGACTTTTTGAGTTAAAAATAAATTGAAATTGGAGGAAAATAAACAATAAAAAGAAGTTTGGTCCATATTCATAATAAAAAGTGTGGTTTGAAATATTAAAAGCATACTATTTTGAAGTGCTATTTCTGAACATGTTTAAATCCTAACCCCCAAAGTGAGAGTATTAGATGGTAGCACCTGTGGGTAAGATTGGTCATGAGAGGAAAGGTTTCACGAATGGGATTGGTGCTGCCAAGGGTGAGAAAAGAGACCCGAGAAAGCTCCCTTCTCCCTTCTTTCACCGTGTAAGGACACATTAAATTAAGCAGGCACCTTTCATAAAGTGAGCCTTTGCCAGTAATCAAATCTGCAGGTGACCTTGGACCGTTCACCTTTAAAAACATTATGAGGGAAGTAAATGCTTTTGTTGGTAAGCCACCCAGTTCATGGTATTTTGTCGTAGTAGCCAAATGGACAAAGAAAGCAATTGAGTATTTTGTTATGAAACTTCAGCTTCTAAACTCAAGCTGATAAAGAATCAAAGAATTTCACCACAGTACATGGACTTTTTCTAATGTATTGCTATAAAACAGTAAAAATAAAGGTTTCAAACAAAATTCATGATTGGATTTTTTTATTCAACTGTAATCAACTGCTAAAGGAAAATAAGAAGTTAAAGTCTAGGGATATTTGTCCTTTTTATTAAAAAAAAGGATACAGAAAAACGTCGGTAAATATCACTTTTCTAATAAAATGCCTGTTATTCAGAAATTAGTCAAAACTATATTATGATTAAGACATTATGTTTCAATAGCTGTTTTACAATAAAATAGGCTTGTGGTTGCTACTACTTTGGGCTCCAAAAGTAGATCTAAAACTGCATTTGAATGTAAACAAATCCTGAAAAGATTAATAGTGGCTTTTGTTTTTTATCTAAATTTTAAGAAAAAATAATCACTGACAGAATACTTTGAAAAATTGTCCATATTTGTTCACTGGAATTATATTAGTGTTTCATGTTCTTGGTTGACTTATGTTTGAAATATGCATTTCCAGGAGTTAAATCGATATTAGCATACAGATAGAATTGAATATTATGTCAATAGTGATTGACAAAGTTGATATGTACTGGTTGCCTCATTTTTGATTAGTTTTATTTTTTTCTAGAAGGCGGAAAATGTAAAGTAGCATTTCCATTTTCCAATCCATTTAAATTTAGCAGAAAGTAATAATCTAGAGGAAAATAATGAAGGCTCCGCAGTTAGAATCTGATTGACATGTGGCGAAAGTCTGTTTCAGTTGTAAAGACAGGCCACTATCAATAAAGCTGTGTTGACTCAGTTGGTATCCTCAGGCTCTCTTCGCCCACATCTAATTGATTTTAAAGCTATGACTACAAAAGAAAAAAAAATAACACTTTGTTATGTCTATATGAATTTCCACTGACACAGCCTTACTGTTTAATTTGAAATGCAGTTGAAGGGAAATGAAAATGTTAGCTAAAGCAAGTGTAACCAAATTTTCTTAAGCATTTCTTGTAATGGAAAATAAACTCTGAAACTTGTATTTCATTATAATATAGACAAGGGATGCCTATGTATGTACACGTATAATGAAATCATCAATAATCTATAATACAAATGATGTTTAAGCTTAATGTAAGTTTGTATATTAGAAAATTAATTATAAATACTTATGAAAGTAGCAGATTAGAATTAAAAAAAGAGGTCGGGGTTGTACTACATGATGTAGAAAATAAAGGTAATCTGTACAGAAACCTCCTAGGTGAAGATATTTAAGAACTGTCAAAAACTTAGGAGAATAAGTAACTGAGCTTCTGTACACACATATCCAGGGTAAGATGTGGCTTGAAATAATGCATTCGGTATTTATTTAAAACTTAAATGAGTGGATCATAACTTTTATAATTTCGTTTTCTTTCTGAGCTACCAAAAGAGAGCCATAACCTAGATCAATTCAAAACTCTTCATCAAAACTGCGGATAGTGATTTTTGTATGTATGAGAAAGCAATAAAAATAAAAATAATGTTAATTTGCTATTATTTGTACACTCTAGTAAACACTGAAATAATATATATTAATAGACATAAAATCAAGATATAAATATCAGATTATACATTATTTTGACATTCCTCTGATCAATAGAATTCCAACTATGAATCAAAACCACAATTTCAAAAGTGATGACAACAACAAATTTCTCTAATGTTGTGACAATATGTAACCCACAGGCTGAAACCCATTTTAAACTTATTCCAATTAAAATCTTCTGGTGCCCCTCCTCTTTCTCCTTGCCTTACTCCATGGTTATTGCATTTTATATCAAAACTTGGCTTAGGGTATCACTTAGAAAATGCTGATTTTTTTTTCCTTTATGCTCTTCACCCACCCTGGGCTACACACTCATAAGTCATGGCAGAATCAAGCATTCAGGAAAGTGATTAATGAGAGCAGCTACTGTCCTTGAGCAATTTTGATCCCCACCAGAAATTTGGCATCTATCATATGCTGGCAACATTCAATTGTTCCTTGATGATTTAGTATCTCAAATCCTAGGTTCCACAAATGTTATTGGGAGTGGAAATTCTAAATATCTTATTAGATAGGGTGCAATGATTTCTATTTTATCTAAGTACCAGTGAGCCCAAATGTAAACATAGTGTAAGTCATATTGTACCGTATTTTTCAATGAAAAAGAGAATATCATGACATTCATATCCCTGTCCATATTATAGTAGGCAACACTAGCTTCTAAATAGAAAAAGTCTGCTTTGGGTATCAAAAATCACAGTGTGCAAGATGTATGAAGTGCTGTGTACGTCAAATACTAGTCTGATCCAGAACATACGATACAGTTTTGCATTTTCATTTCATTCCCATATTTTTGTTAATATTTGTCAAATTCCATTCTTTAAGTATTTCAAGATGACAAATCAATGTATTTAAGTACTTTATTATTGGACTAGAAATTTAAGTGGAAACACAGACAAATATTTTAGGGGAAAAAAGAGATTCAAAGTTAAGAAAAAAATCAATGTTATGACTAGATAATGAGAATACTTGTGTTTTTCTTTTTTTTTTTTTTTTTGCTTATTTTCTTAAAATCTCAGTTTCTTCCTTGAAAAAGAAAATCTTTAGAAGAGATACTATCACATGTGTGAGGGTGATAGTGTGATGAGACGAGAGCAGATGTTTTATGCATAAGAAATGTCAATAAATAAGTCACCGGATAGAATAATCAGCTAACAAAACAAAGCAAATATAGCTATTTTCTAAGATTTTCAAAACATTCTTTGTTTCAATTAATTTATTTTATAAATTCAATATTTAATTTGCCATCCTTTACAGAGTGTTTCTCAATTGGTATGAAGGAAAATTATTTACATAACTTGTTAAAGTGAGTTTGCAGGGAATATCCTCAGAGATTTTTAACTTGGGAAGTTGGGAGCCACCCATGGAATTTGCATCTTTAACTAATTCTCAAGTTTTGCTGATTCTTCCAGGCAGAGGTCTACACTTTTCATGGAACTGCTTTAGAATTCAAATAGAAATACACAAACAATCAGATGTTAGTAGACAGAGAACTGGACTAGGAGAAGATCTAAATTGTAGGCTTCGCACATTTCTCTGAATCTTTGTCAGTGACTGGTAGTGTGTTGATAACAAGTCAGGCTACTGTGCCAGCTTCACTCTGGGTACGACTTAGTATTTTTGTTACAGAACTTGTTTATCCTAGTGTCCAAAAAACTACTATGATTCCTTAGCATAAGAATGTTGGACCTAAGTTCTGTCAGAAACAAATATTTTGTCTTCCTAAGTATCCTGGTTTCCCAAGGGTGTAATTCATGCTTGTCACCTACTAGGCATTCAATGAATGTTTCCAGAATAAATATAACCTTAAATACAGAGAGAGCCAAAAAGAGTATACACATTTTAAGAAAGAAAACAGCATTTAATTTATAATAATAAATTCACATTTGACTTCTATGAGAGGTGCTTATGGTGACTTATATTCATTTTTTGTTATTGGTATATATTGACTATTACAATTTTAATACAGTTTTCTCCTTTCACCAAATGTATATACATTTTTGGCACTCTCTGTATAATTCATAAGGTAAGTTAATTGGTTTTTCCTCAATCCTATCCTTAGTTTGAGGCAGTATTTAGTAAATATCTGTGACTCAAATCATCAGTGGCAATTAGGACATAACTAATGACTAATTTTCACATTGTTCTCTCCCATTAAAATGTTGTTTTTGGAAACAACTTTCTTGTTTACCTCTAGATTCTCAGTACCTGGAAAGAGATTGGCGTATTGTTATGATCAGGTTTGAAAAATGGTTATTGCAAACGTGTATAATGAGTGATTGCTCTAATTTTAATCTTGGCATGTTCAAGTGTATTTCCCATTCCATTAATTTTATTACATTCTACTCAACTTCTACTTTCAACTCACATTCTCAGGTCAAAATCTGATTCTTTAAGTAAAGCTTCTCTTGATTTCCAAGTTACGTATTCCATTCTGTCTATACCATTTCCAATAGTATTCCACTGTGTGATTGAGCACTTAATGCTGTTATACATTCATTTTGGTGATATTTGAAGTTAAAAAAGAAACTCCTGTACCATCCTAAAGATTAAAAAAGTGTGTCTACTCTCATTTTTTCCTTTCTTCAAATGTATATACATTTTTGGCACCCTCTGTATAATTCATTTATAATAATTCATTTATTATTTATTATATTGTATAAAATCTTATTAAAGAAATGACTTGAAGCAATACAGTTAATTATCATAGGAATCTAATAATGTTATATTAATAATTCATATGACTAAGAAAAAATTAGATAAATAATAATAAAGTTAGTTTTCTAATAATACTTTATGTTGCTAAAGTTTTCTTTGCCTTTGTTCTAATCATTTATTTGTATGCAATCGAGAAGTAAATGTACTATTTGATTTAGAATTTCTAATAGTTTCTGAAGGAAAAGGTATTGAAATATTAGTGATAAATCGTTCATATTGACATATTAAGCAACATCATCCAAACTCAGGAACAGGTACTTTATGTGGAGTTGTGTCCTGAAGTTCCTCAGGGCAGTGTATTTGTTAAAAATAAACTCACAAATGTCTGAGAATAATCTCAGGTGAGAGTCATGTTATCAGCTACTTGTTCATTTAGGAAATGTTAGGAATGTTGAGTATATTTTTGAACCTAGATAACATGTTTAATCCCAAGTATAGGATTGTTTCTTAGTATAGTTTTATATAGATCCATTAATTACTTTTATCCACATTAGAGTACCTAACACTATAATTTCTGTCTTAATTCTCCAGTGATCTTACTACATTTTCAATTTCTTTTTGAAATAAAAAAATAGATTTAACATCTTGCTAACAAAAAAATTACATGTTTTTGTAAATTGGTATTAGAACTTCCAAACAGTATTACTGACATGAATGACAAAATAAACTAAAAAATATACTTACATAAAAGCACGTTATCATTTTTTACACCCTCTTACAATGAAATGTCATTTTCAGGGTTACTTTGTGTCACAGAAACAGTGTTTTAAAGAGCACCAAGCTGTACACCCTTGACAAACCTTCTGTGGAAAGACACATACAAATTAAACGATGGGTCCCTCATGTCTCCTTCTATGATTATCCAAAAAAGATAGGAAGCCACAATATTTTTAATTTTAAAACACTGATAAGTTCACTCTCCGCTGTCAGAAATTTTGTAAGAAATTGTGTGAGCGTGTTATCCTCTGGCAAAAATAAAAATTCTGATTACAACATTGAAAACAAACCTAGTTTTATGAGTGCAAGTGAAACTCACCAGGAAATAAAAATGGCAAATTATACTACAGTGCAGGCAACACTATAGTGATAACTCTAAACAATTAAGAATTCAAAATAATTACAGATTTTCCACAAAATAGAATATAATCAATGTGAAATATTCAGAAGTAGTTTACAAATGGGGAATAAAGAGAGATTAACCACTCAGGTTGAAAATCAAACATGCTCACCCCTTCATACAGAAGCTCTTCTGGGAAATTTTGCCCTAATGTATTTTAAGGGGCCTTTTACCCAAAGAAATCTGTGTTTGATATTTCTTTATGAGTTGCATGCATGTGAATATCTAAGTAATTAATCATTATTTTTGGAAGTATTGTGAAAAGGAAAGTGATAAAAGCAGACGAATAGTGTATTCACAGATCAGGCAATAGTTTTATGTGCATGATACTAGGATAAAACACATAAAATTATGTATGATAAACACTAAATACTGATACACACACAGACACACACTTATAAGTATATATGTGTGTATATATGTGTATATATGTGTGTGTGTATATATACAGAGTCCGAAGGTAAGGTAGAGGCAAATGTAATCTTTGGTATCATCAGTGCAATACTTCCTAATGATTCAGGAGTTCATAAGCACTATTATCTAGTTGAGTAATCTATGCCATGATTTGGAGAAATGAAAGCTAATTTAAAAAACATGTATTAAGTACTACTTGAATATGCATTTAATAATTTCTTGAAGCTCATCTAATTCATCATGGGGACTTATAATTGATTTATCCACAATTCCCAATCCCCAATCCAAAGACATTGCCATGGTATACAACATGCAAATACACATTTAGAAAGTTATTCTCCATCAACTTATCATCAATCATCTGAAGATTTCTTTGAATAATCATACTAAGACCCTCAAGACATTATCTTACTAATTCCCCTACCATCATTAAAAAATTTTCTTTAGTAACTCCAGACTTTAAGAAGACAATGTGTTTCCTTTTCTAATAAACTGAGTAATTTATAAATAACATAAACCTATCTATCTCTGATAGATTTACAATTTAAAATTCCTCTTGACTTTTTTTTTTGCAGTTTGGGCCGGGGCTGGGTTTGAACCCACCACTTCTGGCATATAGGGCTGGCACCTACTCCTTTGAGCCACAGGCACCACCCCAAAATTCCCTTTGACTTTTACTCAGTGCAGTAGAAATACATTTAATAAAAGTATAATAATTTGCCACATATTAAAACATACGAATATGAAGTCTAGTTATAATAAATCGAGTGCATATTGTGACTTGATGTGCAAGGCAAGCAACTCACGTATTTTGTCTGCTTGGTTTGAGGCATGAGAATTCTCAAATGGCTATAAGATAAACTCAAATTTCAATATAATGTAAAAACTGCAAACCCATAAAATAGAAACTTTTCTTTGGGTACCAAGGCTTGTAAAATGCAGAGGACAAAGTTGCATGAATAGGAAGCAAATCTTTTATGTTTACAAGGTGGAAATAGTGTGTAGCACTACTCCTAGTTTCTGTCTGATTTTCTGAATTCAAGTACACTGGCTGTAGTTGAAACATCATCTGTTTAGTGTACTGGCTAATAACATGGCCAACAGCCTTCAGGACATCAATTTAAAACAATCAAACTCATCAGGTGATATCTCTCATCTTGACATAAACTCAATGGTCGTAGGTCAGAGGACTATTATTTGTGGTCAACTTTTTCAGATAATAAGTAAAAGTGAGGGATCAATTAATTCTGTAATTTTCAGCATAAAAAATGATTTTTTTTTTTTTGCTTTAGTATCATAAAATGGTCTATGGTCAAAAGCAGTGCTAGATGGGATAAGATAGAGAAGGTTGCACTACATTTCCAGATTATGACTCCAGCAGAAGCATGAATTATGGTACTAGCTAAAGGTAAGTCAATATTCTATTCCAGAAAGATGAATCACTTTCATTTCCATAATAGTATGGGTCCAATGCAATCAATTTGCCACCAGTATATGCATTTGGGAGCTAATAGTTGGTCACTATTATAGGCAAATAAGGAAGTCATCAGTGATAGTAGCCAGGATGTCAGTCGAGATAGTAGCCAGGACGATTTTTAGTGAGAAAATGTTTATATCCTTTTTCATGATAATTTAATTTCACATTTTTAAGCCTTCTTTGTTCATATGACTGTCATGAATATTCTGATGACTGAGGAAAGAAGTCAACTGGCATCTACCACGAAGAGATCGTTTTCAGATAATTACTGAGACTTTCCCAGTCATGTGTATTTACCCGAGACAGTGAAAGTCTCACAATTTATAGATTATTTTAATAAATTTACTTATATAATGTTCCCCAAAGTCAATTCTCCAATCTTTTACTCTAGTTTCTTATCCCCTAATCTATTCCTACAAATCTATGACCAGCCAAAACAATTATTAATAACAGCTCTTGAGTCAGCACAGATCTATACTCAGGTGATCTCTTCCTGTGGCCAAAGTTAACCGTAACTATACTGCCTTATTTTACAAACATTCTTTCCCTCTTTCCTTCAGAGTCTTCACTAAGTGGGGATCTGTATATACAATATCACAGTATTTCAATTAGGCAATGCCATCTGTGAGTCAGATTTGTTATTTTCCTCCAGAGTCAATTAGTTTTAAGAAACTCATCAACTCATAGTTATGAATTAAGGGAAAGATGGTGATGTGACAAGAGAAACCATCATTAAGTTCAGACACATGCACGATAGAATGCTTTTTCAGTCAAGTTATTTATATTTAAATGTGAAATGATGAAGTCTATATTTATTTTGGCTCTGAGTCAAATAACAGATACTTTGTAATGGACATTTACGTCACATAGTCATTCTTACCCATGTTCTTCTTTTTAATCTCAATGAGGACTAAATAGTAAGCCAGAGCACTTTGCTTAAAAAAGATTAAATACTTTTTGAAGAGAGCATGATTTTGCACCAAATCATCTCTTGTATGGTTTCTATCAGAACTTGTCACTGGTTGATAACCATGAATATCACTGTATTCCCTATGTGAGTACAGGCCAGACAGCCATTCTTTCTGGTGCCCCTTTTCAAATCTAATAGTCTTCTGGACAAAGCAATAAGTGAATTAGAGTTATGTATTTATTATAAATTTAAGGAGGCATAAGCATTGTGCCAATTTCTTTGGGTAGGTGATTCAAAAGGAACTAATTTGCATAGCCTATGGTAGAAATATCCCAACTTACCACAGAGTACAGTGCTCAAAATAACTGTACCAAAATGAGCATATCCTTACTTTTGGTGGGATTTATCTCTTGAAGTTTGGTGCCAATATTTACCCAATGACACCGAGGGCACGTACTTCCTGGTCTTCCTATTATCTTGGCATGATATCTTAATGTAGTGGATCTGAGTGATGTCCTGGGTGGGACAGGAGTTGATCAAAATTTCTATAGTATGAATAATTACCTAATTCAGAAATATTATGGGTTTTGAAACTGTCAAATGTGGAAACTTGCCCAATATCCTTACTAAGTCTATGTATTGGGATAACAAACACAAATCGATTACTACACATAAAATGCTAAAGCTGTAATTTTCATAAAGAAACCACATCAATTATAATAATTGAGTCAAATAATTTAAATGAAGTATTGATAAAAATATCATGATTCTTGCTTCTTGCAAATCCTTCATTTCACTAATTCTTTCAATGCTGTATTGTTCCTTTAGCTTAATCATGTTGGTAGACAGGATGAGTTACCTACTTGTCTGTGTTCCAGACTCAAAAGGGGGGTTCTGCCAATGACTTCCTATCCCATTACAACTATAAATACAGAAAATTAGAAAGCAATCACATATCATATTTATAAAACTACTGGAATAATGATAATACTGGAGCAGGCAACATTCAGTTTGTCCGAGAGCTCTTCGATATTATTAATATTTTATTTAAATCATTAAAAGAAATTTTTTATTTGAAAAAATTTGTATTTGCTCCCCTCCCTTTCTGGTACACTTACTCTGGTTTTGATACATTCTTAAAGTGGGTGTCAGGTGGGAAATTTATGAAATAATTTTTTGGTGGAAGTGTAGTGTACTTTTTCAAGTGTATTTCCTCAATATTTCATGGGGCTCTAATTCTTTAAAATGACAGAAAAATGAAAAATGTGTAGGAACCATACTTCTTTTATGGCGTAAAATTTGTTATTATTGTTACTTTTTTTTGATCTTGTTCCGTTTTTTAAATTTTTGATAAACAGAAAAAAAAGGTGGAAAGTTTTATACCATCTTAATAGGAATGATATGAGATTATCTATTTATTTTTGTCACGGGGCTACCATGACTGATTGGTCTACATTGCAATTACCTATCGTTCTACAATTCTGAAGATTGTTCTGACCCTGCTGTCTGTTGTAATAAACATACTAATGTCTCTGGGGGCCAAGAGCTGATCATTGTTCTGGTTCTCTGGGAGCTCATCATCGCCATTGAAATCATATGATTCACTCTAGCAAAAAAAAAAAAAAAAATCACCTTTTCATCATAAGTAGAGATACAGAAGTCCTTTTCAATAGTAGTAATGCTCTGCTCACTAACACATACTTTCGTATGAGAGTATAAAGTTTTTCTTTCGTGTTTTGTTGTGGGACAAATTTAGGGTTGGTCATAGTTTAATTCAACATGATAAATCTATTCAATCTTTCTATAACCTAAATGTTTTAGTTCTATATTAATATCTACAAGTGTCTAAACTTTATTTATTGCATGTTTCTATTGAATCAAATTTTCAACATACAATTAAATATATAATCAGAATTACCATTAGTAATGCAAGCTTGGTCAGAATCTCTGAAAGTTTCACATTTTTAATAATTACTGCCTCATAACAACATAGAACATGAAAGAGACATATAATATTATGAAAATATCAAACTTTTTAGAATTCAAAGGAAATGGGTTTCATTCCAGATTCTTATATTTACTTGATCTGTTTCATTAAGTTATTGTATCTTTGTGATCATCATTATCATCAGAAAAATCAAGATAATGTATCGTGATAACACTATATTTCATATAATGTTCATTGTAAGGATTAAATGAGATGAGCATCTAATAAAGGAAATATAACAAAGCACTATATCATTGAAATATGATTAAAATACATAAAATAATTTTAGTTCAATTCAAATATTTACATCTACCAGGTAGCTACACAGAATATAACTAGGTGAATTGAAATCAGGCATATGATTTTTTTTAATAGTATGAGAGTAAAATTCTCCTGTCTAAAACATGTAAGTTGTTTTTATTGTTGGTCATTAGTAGTGGCTAAAGTGTTTTTAAAACTGGTTTAAAAATATATATACTGAAACAGTGCAGGTGCTCTGGCAATTGAAACACTGCTCTTTAACTTGAATTACTGCACACAAAGCAGTTCCGTGTTGACAGGTAACTATTATTTATGAGAAGATGATATATTACTTTAAGTTCTCCTGACAGTCTTTATGTATATTTCTTTACCCAAGACAGTTGCAATTTAATAGTGCATTAAAAGACCATGTGCTATGCCATTTGTCATATGCTATATTTATATAATCTATGCTATTTCCTGCTTGAGTCCTAATTAATCTAGCAAACACTTCATTACCTTTTTAAAAACATGACTCAATTTTAAGGTTCACTATAAGACTATTGCAGTTACTGACACATTAATACACATACATATATTTTTAATATCCAAAAAATTCACAGGTTATTGGGAAACATTCTTACAATATTACTTTAGTCATGTTTAATTGTAAATTTTTCTTACGGTTTTGGCTTTAATCTCACATAGTATTTATTTTTTTAATATAGTATTGATTAGTAATTGAAAGGTAATAAAATGTGCTTAGTGAAAGGATAGTCATCTGAGGAAATGTAAAAATATAATTATATAGATAATTATATATAAATTTTGTATATACATATATAATAATATGTAATATTTTCTTTATCACACAAAAACTTACAGATCATCCTGATGCTAACATCTCATTGAAAAAAAATTCACCCTCTTAGAGAGGGGAGTGGGGAGGTTTGATAGAGGGAGGGTAAAACGCAGGACCACACCTCTGGAGCATATTGCAAGGGTACAAGTTAAATCTGTCAAGTGTAGAACATAAATGTCTTAACACAATAATCAAGTAAATGAGGTGAAAGCTATGTTGATTGGTTTGATGTAACTGTGTCAGATTGTATTAAAAAAAATCAACACGTTGTACCCCACATATGCATAAATGTATTCATGATCTATGTGTATTTGACATAATAAAAAAAATTTTAAAGTTCACCCTTCTACTCTCAGGATGCCTTCCTAACCTCTTGACTCTTACTTACAATTTTATAGAATCTGGTTCTGAGATATCCAGGCACAAACTACCAGGTATAAATAACCTCATAATCCTGATAACTGTGTACTACAAGACTCAGAAAACTGAAAATTTCTTTCCCAAGCATGCTATCTCAAAATTACACAGAATAAGCAAAACAAAAATAGAAACAAAAAACTTAAAAAAAAAAAATCAACCCACAAACAAACAAAAGCAATGACATCACACAAATCAGTGGTCATAAACTTTAGTGTAAGAAAAATTAGTAAATTTTCTGGGTCTCCATTTTAAGAAGCAGTGATTAATCCCAGAAATCAACATAGTCAATAATCCTTGGAAGGATTTTCTTGAATATAGGTTGAAAACAAGTTCTGAAATCTCTGAGTTATTTTTTTTTTCTTCTAGGTATCTATTATAGCAACCAAATGAAAATAATCCTTTAGTTGTTTTTAAAACATACCAGATATTTGCTTAAGAACATTTTATAAATTTACAATTTTACTGCTCCTCCTACAATTTGGAGGAAAACTAATACTCTTCTTTTTTTCTTTGGAACAAGTAGATTTCTTAAAACAATAGATAAAGAAGGAATCATTCATTTACCCCATGCACACAAATGACAGTTTGGAAAGTGCACACGAATATGACAACAGAGCCACAGAATACTCGAAAGTTGAATGATTGAATATGTAGTTCTTGGCAATAAGGGACTTAGAAATATGTTGGCATTTGGGTCATAATTGGTTTCCTATGCTGTAAGGACGAAAACCTGAAATGTCAGTAGCTCACGAATTACCATCTAGGAGTGTCCTGTGATGGGCTTTCTTATTAGACTTCAATTTTAAGCTATAATAGAATTTCATAAAAGCACTTCCACTTGTATTTAATTTAGACTTTCAATAAGTGCTGTATTTCAGGCAGAAAAAAAAATATGTTTCTAAATGCAGTATTGTAAGGTCATATTAGTCCTACTTGAGACAAAACCCTTTGCTAGTACAACTATCTAGGACAGAGAGAGACATAAAGCGTTTCATTCTCAGTTAAAGAAAAAAATAAGCCCCATAAAAGTGGTTATGTTTTGCTATATAACCAATTTCACTTGATATTAGGGGGGATTTGTGGTTTGCATCATTAATGCACACAAATAAGTATTTAATGAGGGCTCATTTTGTGCCCTGGAATCATTCAAAGTATTAAAGTAACAAGCATAATTAAACTCTTGCTCCATCAAAGCCTTTGAAAAGGTAATAGTCTGAGAAAATAACTCATTCAGTGCGAATGTGTCCACAATCATCAATTTTAAAGGTATAAATCAGAGGTTAAAATGAGAACCTCACATATATATAAACTGAACATATATAGAAACTAAATGAGAATAAGAAACATATCAGCTTATTACAGGTAATAAATGAATGAAAATTGTATAGATTCTTTGTTTGCCACCTTGGACCTTACATATTAAATGAAACTAATAAATAAGAATATAAATACATAAGCTGTCACATTAAGCAGTAAAAAATGAGACTAGATTAAACCAGGATCATATGTAAGAGACAGATTTAAAAAAATGAATATATCTTTGGTTCAAAATGAAACATTAATGTGTATGGTGACAGGAATAACTAAATAAAGAAAAAAATGATCTTAGTAGCTATCATTTAGGTGAGGATCATGAAAGAGTAGTTATCCTACAAGCCCTTCAAGAAACAGTAAGGACATAATAAAATTTGGGAAAAAAGTACCTATTACAAGTTTAAGAAAGTACTATTATAAGTAATCAGCATAAATTGTGAAAGAAAGTAAAAATTAAGTAGAAATATTACAAGTAATCATGAGAATGAGCCAGAATATATGGTAGCTTTAATTCTGTGGGGTAGTAGAAATTATAATTTAATTTTAAATATAATTTTTCAATAACATCAATTATGGGGGCATATTTCTCATATAGGAAAGGTAATTGAGAATTTCCAGTAGTAATCATTTAGGAGATTTAATGATTTGCCTCTAATAACAAAAAATGTTACAATCTACCCTTCCTCCTCTCCCCGCCGGAGTCACGATATATATAACAAAAACAGACATTGTAGAAAATGTCAGGGGTCCGCAGTAGTTAAAGAATTGGTGGCCCCTCACCTAGGATGTATATTACAAGGGTACATGTCAAATTTATTAAGAGAAGAGTATAAATGTCTTCACACAATAATTAAGTAAGTGAGGTGAAGGCTATGTTAACCAGTTTGATGTAAGCATTCCAAATTGTATATAAATTCAACACATTGTACCACATAAATGCATTAATGTATACAGTTATGATTTAATAAAAAAAAAAAGAAGCAAGTATAATCATTAAAAGTTTCAAGAATTGGAGGACAGCCAAGTGTTTGGGCAGTGACAGTAGAGAAGATGCTTTGAATTGCTGGATGTCCGGGTGGTTACAAGGAACAGAACACCCCACTTTGAGAACTTTTACTTTTTGCTTGACTCTCATTTTTAAAGGAGGTCGTGGACTATACAGAATGCAGGAAATGGCAATGAACAAGTGAAACTGGTATGACAGGACAATAAAAATGAACCAGAAGAAGCCACTGAAAAGATACATAAATATTCCTCTTCCAAAATGTTGGCACTTTAGTGCATAAAAGAACATGTATGTGTATTGGGCTACTTAGTGGATAAGGCCTGATACTCATTCACATGAAACCTGAAAGAAAGAAATGAATGTATGTGACACGCCATTGGTGACAGAAGAGGAATTAACAGAAAAAAGAAAGGTGGTTACGAGGCTATGGATACAGAGAAGAAAGAGATATAAAGATAAAAATGTTTGCTGGTGCCAACAGTGCTTTGGGTTTGCCAAGCACAGTGCATTCAGCATGGGAACTGGACGTGGTGATCAGAGAGAAAGCTACATTGTTGATGGAACATATTGTCCTATAATAACGAAGCTTTGTCTTGCTATTTTACATTCCAATAATTTACAAAACAACAACAAGCTAATGAGAACATTCACAAGAAACTTTTCACAACTGTGTAACATGTCCATTATGCCATAAGGAGAAATTAGCAGAATTGGCTACCTGGTTAATAGCATACAACATTGTTGGGAAAGTGAAGACAAAAACACACACATACCCATTACAGTACACTTCAGGTCATGTTCTTCTCATAGTCTATCCACTCTCTTAAGTTTTTATCCACTCAATTCGAAATAGAAACAAAATATAAAGTAGTACAGTTTTAGTTAGCTCATCGACTCTTCAAACTGTAATTGCCTACGAATTGATATAAAATTTTTCTAATACATTTTATCCAGATATTTCCTCTCAGGGACAATTGTTCTTCAAGAGTTTCAATACCTTTCTGGCACTGAGTCTAGAAATTTATTGACAATGATTTAAAATAAAAAATCTGACCTACTTAAAAAAATAACATAGTCTCAAGTATTGTTTTATGACTGAAGAAATTGGAAAAATAAAATTCCACGTTCAACCCTTTTCAAATTTCACTAGTAGCTTTGTTAAAGTTCCCTTGAAATACACCATGTGCATATCAAGTTCAAAACATTGTTATGATTTTGATTTTATATTCCAGATCTACTTTATTTTTAGTTTTGCAATTACCTTTGAGATCATTCCCTTCAGGGTAGGAAATACTTATTCAACCAAATTTAAAATGAAATTCTTCATCCAGTGTGATGCACTTGGAGAGTCTCTTTCTATAAGGAAATCTGAGGTTTAATTCCACATTGCATTATTACTATATTATTAAACATTCTTGGCTACAACTACTAACTACTAAATATTGAGCGTGCAAAGTATTAAATCTAAATTTACCCTTTCTTTATTACTGATTCTAAAATTTAAAATACATTAAAATGAAGTTTGTGCCTTAGTCATTGTGTGGAATAATCAGCAAAATATTAGGTTTGCTTCAGTTACTTCCTAATTGAAAAAGGACTGACATTCACTCCCCACTATGTGCCAGTTGTAATTTGGCAGCTCACTGTACGTTCAAAAGTTGCATAGTGGTACAGACACTGGCATAAGATTTTTCTAGCTTACCTCTCTGGAGGAGATTGGCAAGTGATATATACACAACAGTATTATATTAAAAAGTCTGCAAGGTGCATTGTCAGTGCAATTAGACAGTAAGAAGGATGTGCCATGCTCCAAGATCCCAAATCATAGCATCTATTGATAATACAATGTGCAGGTGGTCTATGAGCTTTCACAAATATGATACGGGAAAAGACTCTAGAAAGCCCCAAAAGTTTCACTTGTCCAGCACATGGAAGAGAAAGGCAAGAAGACTTGAAGACTTATGAAAAATATTACTAACTGGCTTTGGGACTACTTGTTGTTGAATCTAGCTTACAAATGTGATTGTTAATAGTGCACAAGAAGAAGTGTCCAACCTGTAGCCCATGGGCAATATGCAAATTATATAGGAACTTTTCACTTACCCATGGTGGTGGATATCATGAAAATTATGCATGGACTTTTCCTTTTTTTCTCTTTTTTTCTTTTCGGCTCATCAGCTTCCATCAGTGTCTGTGCATTTAACATGGGGCTCCAGACAACTCTTGTTCCTTTGTAGCCCAGAGAAGACAAAAGGTTGGACACCCCTGGAAGATGAATGGCTACAACTAGGTTTTGCACCTTAATTGTAGTTCCTTTAATTGATCATTTTCCAATAATGTAAGTTATCATATTTAACTGGTTTTCTTTATCTCCTATACCATCAACTATTTTATTTAAAACATTAGCTAAAAAAAAAAAACAAAAAAAAAAACATTAGCGGAGGCTCAGTGCCAGTTTTTAGTGCTTAGGGCACCAGCTACATACAACAGGGCCGGTAGGTTTGAAACCTGGCCCAGGCCTGCTAAACAACAATGACATCTACAACAACAACAATGAAAAAAAATAGCTGGGCATTGTGGTGGACACCTGTAGTCCCAGCTGCTTGGGAGGCTGAGGCAAGAGAATTGCTTAAGCTGAAGAGTTTGAGGTTGCTGTGAGCTGTGACACAACAGCACTCTATTGAGGGGTGACATAGTGAGAATCTGTCTCTAAATAAATTAATTAAAAATAAATAAATAAATAATAAAACTTTAGCTGAATTCTTCTTAGTAATGTCTGACAATATTTGCCCAGGTAAGCAAGAACTTGCACTTTATTTCACTGTGTAGACATCTGGTGAGGTAGTGACTCTCTTATCCCCTCTGCTCTCTGATGGTTGAAAAAGAAGTTGTGAATTTGCAGAATGTCCACACTTTGTTGTTGTTAAGGTGAATGTGGTGCTTGCTCAAAATTTCTCTATGCTAAGAAGAAGCCCCAAATCAACATGGATTACCTTAATATAATTCAATAAAGCTCTCCCAAGAGGACAGCTGTAAAAGTATGACCTTTATTTGCCATTATACTCATGCACGATTTGGAAAAAAAATGGAGGTGTTTTTATTTTAATATCTTCAATTTACATTTGATATAGAGAAAAGCTTATTTTCTTTCTCCCTGTAATAACATTTTTTTGTAGGTTGCTTTGCTTTATAAATTGGTTAGTACTTTTAGTAAAGTGAGAAAAGTATAAATTATATTTATTACTTACATAAACAAAGAATTTGTAGATTTTATACATATCTCTGCTTTAAAATACTTTCAACATCAAACTTCAGAACGTTCAATGTTTATACTTTCACCTCACTTTCCTTCTGAAAAGTAAACCTGAGACTTAAGGATCAGGTAGTAAAATAGAAGCTCACAAAATGTTCTTTGTTTAACCTACCGTATTATTTATTAGAGGTATCAATTTTTCACACTAATCTTTGTTCAAAATTTAAAAGTGGGGAATATAACCTGTTAGATATCTTTGTGTGGGAAATATATGTTTCAAGCACAAGTACACCAATGTTATTAACACTAATGTTATTAATTAACACTAATAACTAGTGTTATTCTCCCTCATCCACATTTCCCCTGACAACATGCGATTTTAGGGGTGGTATAATTGGTAACAGATTCTATTTCTTAACATTCCTTTCTTAGATCTAAAGAGAAAACAGTTCCAGTGTATTGTTAACATAATATCTTTGAAAATGCATATGCTACTCTTTCTGCAAGAGTTTGTGTTTCAGTTGTTGGTCAACTTAAACAGATAAAGAGTATCATTTTTTTAAGAATGGTGATGACTTCCGCTGAAACAGCACTTTGTAGGATTTGTATTAAACATCACTAATTCACAGCATAAGGCTATGTTGCATATGCATACAGATATAGTGCCTTGAATTATTTCATACCCTATTTTTATATGAGCCAGATTACCAAACAACATGGATAAATAATAATTGTTGCTCTAGACAATTTTTATCAGTGTCATTCAGTATAAAGAGTTTAAACATTTTCTTTAATAAACCAGACGTGAGTAAATATCTTGCACCTATTTCTTGTGTCCTCGTAAGTAAAATAGCCATCAGTTTTAAAATTTTAAATTCCAGGGCAGCGCCTATGGCTCCAAGAAGTAAGGCTCTGGCCCCATAAGCCAGAAGTGGCAGGTTCAAACCCAGCCCTGGCCAAAAACTGCAAAAATAAATAAATAAATAAATAATGAAATGTTAAATTCCAAAGAAAGCACATATAATGTAATTTTCACACATATATCATAAATTTTGCCACATTCATTGTGTAAAAATAAATTGAATTATAAAAATATACCTGTGGAACATTTTGTGTTCAAATACCACTGGGACTACTTCTGTATGTGAAGATGTACAATTTTTCTGATTAAGCACAATCAGGTGATTATATTTATGAAATTCTCTTAAACGTAATAGATGTATCTTTTTTAAAGTGCTTTACTCAGCTCATCAATCTGAAAGTAATCAAATTACACCTCATTTTTAAAATTGAGTCTGGTGGTCTCTTTTTCATAAAAACAAAAGCATGCTATACTGTGTGATATGTATATTTTAACATCATGTTTTAATATAATCACCCACAGTCTTAAAGGTTGTGTAACAAAAAGTGTTCACAATTTTGGGATCCTGAAAAATGTTAGTTTTAAATTTTAAGACTTTAAATTTACATACAGTATTTACTTCTTTTTTTTTTTTTTTTTTTTTTTTGTGACCGAGCCTCAAAAGAAACCCCGGGGTAGATTGCCATGGGAGCAAAGCACATAGCACCCGCCACCGCCCCCGACTATTTTTTTTTTTTTGGGGGGGGGGGTGCTGCGGACATCTTTGTTCTCTGGCGGGCCCGGGCTGGATTGGAACCCGCCACCTTAGGTGTACGTGGCTGGCGCCTTAGCCACCTGAGCCACAGG
>CAUYQV010083668.1:0-33096 GCA_963574575.1 Galagoides demidoff
TTTATATTCTAGTTCTAGAAAAGTTCACTTGTACCCTTGTTAGACAGATATATAGGTGATCTTTCCCATCACCCTCCCACCACCCATCCACCCTTCTCCTCTCCCCTTCCTCACCCCCTCCCCAAAATTACAAGTATTCCATAGAAATTAAAATCACATTAGAAGAACATGGGGACATAAATACTCATCATATAAGGGCAGGTGGAAAAAACAGGACAAAATACCATCTGAATATCATTTAAAATAAATATATGAATAATAAGGGATGGGTTGGGTGGTACCTATGGCTCAAAGGAGTAGGGCATCTGCTCCATATGCTGGAGGTGGTGGGTTCAAACCCAGCCCCGGCCAAAAACTGCAAAAAAATAAAATAAAATAAAAAAGGATGGGTTAAGCGTAATTATCTCTGGCTAATGGTAATGTGGTTGATTTGTATTACTATTTTTGTCTTTTGTACATTTCTGGTATTTTACATTTTTTTACTATGAAAAGAATATTTAGGAAAAAAGACAAGAATGAGATCAACTGTGTTTTGTCCTTATACTGGATAGAGCAGTAACGTCTTTTTCTATCTGACTTAGAAAAAAGTGAAACGGAATAGATTCTGAGACAGGGCAAAGGGGGAGAGGTAACCTTCAAAGAAGATGGAGAATAAGGAGAAGAAAAAAATACTGCATTAACAAAGTAGAGATTTCACTGAACAGAAATCAGAGTCCTTGTCAGTGAGGTGGTCTGACCTTTGGGAGCTCTTAATTTCTTAGATAAATACAAAATCAACTCCGGAAGTAGATAAGAATGTACTTAAAGCACAATTGCAAGGTTTCATGCCACAAAGGATTTCACTAGGTTTGCTAAGTTCAAGGGGAGCTTTGCCAGGATTCCTCTTGGTTTTCCATTAGGACTGCAAAATGTTTTCAATGGCTGTGCATTCAGGCACAAATAAAAATCCACCATCCGGTGACACTAGGAGACATCTACGTGTTGAGAATTTTTAATACATTTTTATATATGACTAAATCAAATATTTCTAAAAAATGAGATCACAAATATGCCCTTGCAGAAAGTAATAATTGAAAAGGAATAGGATAATTGCCTTCAAATCTTGATATTGATGATAGTAATTGGTTTTTGTGATGAGTGAACAGATCAAATCATGTAACACCTGATCCTATAACTACTCCTTTGAGGGAAAAATATGGAGGGATGAAACTGTCTTTGGCCCAAAGTTTTCTGCTAAATACTTTATTTCAAATAACCTGCGCCATTACTTAAAGCCACGAGAACTATCTTTAGCAGAAAAAAAATTCTGACAAAGATAACCTTCCTTTTGATTTAACTTTATTTTATCCGTGTGACGTTGTTTTTCCAGCAAATCCGTGCTACTCAAAGTTCAGGAAACTCTCACTGATTATTTTTCGCCTTCTTTCAATTCTTTTTTATTTTTCTAATTTTAATTTTTTTTATTAAATCATAGATGTGTACCTTAATGCATTTATGGGGTACAATATGCTGGTTTTATATATAATTTAAAATACAGCAAACTGGTTAACAGAGCCTTCACCACACTTTCTTAATTATTATGTTAAGATATTTATACTCTACACTTAGTGGTTGGTTTTTTTTTTTTTAGGTATTAAGTATTTTATTGTCTTAAAACAGCTATTAATCAAGTTGAAAACTGTATACTCCAATAGTAACTTTTTTTTTATTAAGTCATTTGTACATAGATCATGAATACATTTATGTCATTACGGGATTCAGTGTGTTGATTATTTGTACAAATTGGAGTGCTTACATCCTACTAATCAACATAGCCTTCGCCTATTTTACCCAATTACAGTGTTAAGACATTTGTGTTCTACACCTGATAGATCCAACTTGTACTTGCAATATACTCCATAGGTGTGGTCCCCCTGCCAACCCTCCCTCTATCGACCCACTCCCTTCCCTTCCCCTTCCCTCCTTCATTACACTTAGTAAATTTGACATGTCAAACTATCTTTCGATTTTATATTGGCCTTGCCCAGGTTCATGGTCATTATCTGTTCTAAATGTCACACCATTTTGTCACTAGATAAAACATGCCAAATGTCCCTGAAATGCCAGGAAATACCAAATCTGCACAGGGTCAGGGTGCAACTTCTCTGTCTGGTTTTCTTTAAGATAAACCTGTTACTCGTCTCTGGCTATACCCATGTGTGCTAGTTTTCTTCATTGCCTTCACATTTGTAAAAATTGCATAAAAGAACCCAGGGATCAGTGGGCAGATCCTGAACTTCTCAGGTTCTTGTCTATATTTTATGTGCCAAGTGAACAAAACTGCTCCCTACAGAGATGGTGGATTCTTCCCAGTTGTAAGATATTTTTGCAAGACAGGTTGTCCAAATAAACACTATAAGATTATTTGCTTGTATCACCCAAGTAAGAAAGCCAGAATACAAAAAGTCCTGCATTAATACTAATTTTTGCAAAGATGAACCTCCTTAGGGTATGTTTGCATTTTCAAAACAGGAGGAGGAAGGACAACGTTGCTGGGAAGAAAGGACAGAGGATAATGACCGAATGAGACCTTTGTGACCTTATTTTTTTTTTTTTTGAGACAGAGCCTCAAGCTGTCCCTCTGGGTAGAGTGCTGTGGCATCACATCTCACAGCAACCTCCAACTCCTGGGCTTAAGTGATTCTCTTGCCTCAGCCTCCCAAGTAGCTGGGACTACAGGTGCCCACCACAACACCCGGCTATTTTTTGGTTGCAGCTGTCATTATTGTTTGACAGGCCCGGGCTGGATTAGAACCCACCACCTTAGGTGTGGGCCCGGGCTGGATTCGAACCCGCCACCTTAGGTGTATGTGGCTGGCGCCTTAGCCACTTGAGCCACAGGCACCGTGCCCTTTTTGACCTTATTTACAGAAATGAAATAATTTGGCCCAAGATGCCTTTTTTTTTTTTTTTTTGCAGTGTTTGGCCAGGGCTGGGTTTGAACCCACCACCTCTGGCATATGGGGCCAGCACCCTACTCCTTTGAGCCACAGGCACCACCCCAAGATGACTTTTTGTTGCAGCTTTCTCACCCCGTATTTTAATTTCAATGACTGTCAAAATAAACTACAAGTCACCACACCATATGTAATCGGTGTGACATTGGAGGCCACTGTTTCTCTAACTTTAGCTAACCAGTGCACTTCCTGTAGCGTGCTTTGGATTGACTGTCAGAGCCAAAGGGTCCAATTTCCCTCCACCTCATTTTGGAATATTCTCCTCCCCACTCCTCTCTCTCCGGCTTGCAGAAGAGTCTCTTACTGCACCGAAGAAGGCACTGGCTTGGCAAATAAATATTTATTAGTAATTTGAAGATTTTACAGAGAGAGGAGATTGGGAATTGCCACTCCATCATGGATTTCTTTGGAATAAACAACGTCAGTAACGCCAGGCAGCTTAACTGTATCCATTTCACATTTTAAGTTTCAGACACAACTTCAAAACTAAAGAGGAACCTCTCCAGGAACTGACATATGCAAGCCTGGTAAGTTACTGCTTAGGATCTCAACTTTCAGCCAAAGCAAAACATTAGCAAGAATACATTTTAGGAAGACATGTTTGGGTCCTTAAAAATGCGATCCTTTCTGTATCTATAACTATTTAAAGATAAGAATGATTACTTTCTAGCAAAAGTGATTCAGGGGTATTTTCCTAGGTTGCTTTGGAACTTGTTTTCCTTTGAAGGAAGGATAATAAAAAAAATATTCTCAGTTTTACCATCTAAATCTACTCTAGGTTAAAATCAAATACCAGTGGCGAGGTATCTGAGCATTTAGGCAGGTTAATGATCTATCCATTATGCTTTTGTTTCAATATATTCTGAAATATTGACTGGTGATAGAGTTTTCATGAACATACACAGATGGGTGATTTTTTTCTTTTTTTCTTTCTTTCTTTTTTTTTTGCAGTTTTTGGCCAGGGCTGGGTTTGAACCCACCACCTCCAGTATATGGGGCCAGTGCCTTACTCCTTTGAGCCACAGGTGCTGCCCAGATGGGTGATTTTTTAAAATAAAAAACTTAAGTCTATCTTAATTCAGGAGCTCTACTTCCATTTCAGAAACTGGAATAGAAACATTGCTTTCTGCCCTTTATTTAATGATATCTTTTTTTTTTGGGAGGGGTAGTTTTTGGCCAGGGCTGCATTTGAACCCACCACCGCTGGTATATGGGGCCAGTGCCCTACTCCTTTGAGCCACAGGCGCCACCCTATTTAATGATATCTTATTGTTAAAGAGACAAAATCACAGCAAAAGCACTGGGTTGATGACAGATACATTTGAAGGAAAACTATAAACAGTGAAAGTGTTAAAATGAGATGCTATCTATTCCCCCTCCCCCCAAAGCTGGACATTTAAACTTCAAAACACAGTGTTAAAAAAAATCTACCTTTTTACTTTCTACTTATCCATAAAAATGTCCTTTATTTCTGTAATCAAAGCCACTATGGAGGCTTTTATATGGCCCTTTGCCCTCATGGAGTGAGTGGAGAAATACCTGAATGTGAACGGTTGGCTGTTTATTAAATGTCCAAGGGAAGCTTGTTCATCAGGCGTATCAGATAACCGATTGCCACACAGGGCAGTTGCTAACAACAGGAAAGTCAGTGTTCCCTTTGAAGACAACTGATGACTACACAGAAATGTGTAAGTTTGTAAATAATTAGGAAAAAAAAGATTAGAAACTAGGCACCATGTTATGCTATGGGTTCCTAAAGAGAATAAAAAATACAATTAGTACCATCAATGACAGTGACCGCACATCTGTGTGTTAGAATCTGGGCAGAGCGGAGATGCAATTTCAGCCCCGTTCCATCATCACGGTTGGATAAATGGGCAGGATATGAGATGGGAGTGAGAGTTAAAGGGTAATGTGGACTGGCAGGGGGTGGAAGTGAGGAGAGATGGGACTATCCCGGGAGCATCTGATGGACTTGTGTGGCTGTGAACTGAAAAGGCAAGCTTCTCAGAGAGGATACTTTCAGTCACGAGATGTGATTTGGGGGAGAGGGGAAGGAGGGGTATTGAAGGTTTTATTTATTTCCTTACTCATATCCCAAACCTACCAGTTTCAATTTTGCTAACACTCAAAATATGATTTTTTAAGATTTCATCCCGGGACTGCCTCCAGCATTCCAAATTGTATATGAAATCAACACATTGTACCCCATAAATACATTAATGTATACGTGATCTACCTCTTTACGATTTAATAAAAAAAAAAATTTCATCCTGGGAATTTCATTTCCCTGAGAGAAGGGACGGAGCTTTTCCAGCATCTTGTGGACGCCTGTTTTCTCTCTGAAAATGAGGAAATGAGATTCCTAGGAAGGGACACTGGCCAAATGGAGAAACCCTAAGAGATCTACAGGATTTGAGAGGGCTGCACACTCCCCCACCCCCCATCTGGGGTGGGGCTAAGTCTGTGAACTTCCTATAATTTTATGCAGACTCGCTGGTTGAAGAACTGCTCCTTGGCATAAGTAGGATGTTTGTAGAAGCTCTGCTGCAAGAGGAAGGAAAACAAGTCTTTGAACTAAGGCTGCCTTGAAAGCCACCCTGCATCTCAGCATGTTCATGAAAAGAACTTCTCTGCTTGTGCTTTGTCAAGGATGCTTGTGTTTGGAGATATGGTTCAGCCATGGAGATATAAGAATACCTTCATTGGGTTACTTTTGCCCAAGTGGTGATAAAGAGCATCTTGGCCAGGAGATGAGTTGAGGCTAGCTAAGGTGGTTCTGAGTTAGATCCAGCAGGGATGAGATAAAGCCTCAATAGAGAATCAGAATCATTGTGTATGAAGATCCTAGTAAGGAAGAGAGACGTGTTCAGGAAACCTGAGGATCAAGGCAAGGAGAGGAGTTGGAAGCTAGGAGTAAATCTGGGGCTGAGATAGTCAGAAGCAACATGGTGCAGGTTGAAGGGAAGGAATTATGATGGATAATTCTGACTCAGGTTCTTGTAGCAGAGAATGTGCATCACACCCTGTGAGCCAGGCATGGCCATGCTGACCCAAAGGGGCTGCACAAGTTTGAGCAAGTCATTTCCCTGACACTATGGCTTTGCAAACTCTGCCTAACATCTTATATGTGTATTATGGACTGAAAGCTAGCTAAGAAGTCTTCTACTTTGTACACAGGCAAAGTGAAACCCACATATTAATTAAAGATTTAATAAATAATCAGTGGCTAAGCCAGGCCAGAATCTGTCTACTCTTCCCTAGTTCATTAAGCAGTCAGCTTTGCTGCCACTTATCTGCCTTGAGACCTCATACCCAATCCCCTTGGACACTATCCTCATTTATGTTTGTTACCAAAACAAGCACCAAACTCTCCATATCTGGTGAGAGCAGGGTTGCTCATGATAAGGCCTCTGGGGCCCTGTGAGGCTCAAAGATGGCAGGTAGCACTTGAGATATTAGGCCGTATAGTACACTTGGTCCAAGTTGATGACATCAGCATTGAGAGGCAGAGTGATGACATAGTCTAATGCATGAGATTCAAAGCTTGGAGATTTTAGGATAGGGGAGAAAGGATGTACAAGGGGTAAAGATAAAAGAGTATATGTTCCTTACCTACCAGGTGAGAGAGACGTAGGAAAAATAGTGCATACTGTGGTTTTTCTTCTTCTCATAATTTTCTGCTAGCCGTAGGAAGAAAGCACTCGGAATCTTGGAACAGAGAGAAAGAAAAGTAGCTTTCTCCCAGAAAGGAAGATTCAGGGAGTTTGGATTCCTGGGATAATTAGGAGACAGATACAGATAAAGTCCTGGTAATTAAAGCAGATAATTAAAGGGTTGACAGTTAAAGATATAAGGTTTCTTGTCAAGCCAGATTATGCTATATATTTAGAATATATGTCTGAGATAATTTCTGATCTTAAGAAAAGGCTAAGTCTTTTCTTAAAGTCAGAAATACTAAACATGGATTCTAGTTCCTTTAGTACTAAAATATACCTGGGTGTTTGAGTTTCTTCAAAATATGCCCTGTATCAGCTTATGTTGGTTATGAAAGAGTTGGTAAATGTTTTCCCTTTCTTTCTTTTTTCCCTTTTCTTAATATATTTTTAGCCATGAATAATTGGCAAATTGCAATTAGGTCCATTACTTCCTAGCTGGAGAACATACACAGTTGTGTATCCAAACTTCAAAGCATCATTCTTTACCTCCTAGCAGCTTCTCTCCCAGAAACATAATCAGTGTTGTAGGCTAATATTTGTATATTCAATTTTTTTGTGATAGCACAGACTTAAGGCTTGCAATTTCATAAAGGATTGTTACATACATCTACATGGTGAGCCGACTATTTTCGCATTTCTGATACAACTCTGGTTTCCTAGAGCTGACTGTTTTCTGAGCTTCATAGGAAGCCGCCAGAAAGTAACGTTTATTACCTGATTCTCTGCTGAGACTTGTTGAGTTCCTTCAGCTCCCAATTTCATTTGGCATTATTATCCTTTTGCTTTGGCAGAAGTTGACAATTAAATCAGAGCCAAAAAATAGATATAAACACAGCACTTGGGGTAGCCCTCTGGCTCCCCCTTTTGAGCCAAACAAGCAGGACAGGGAACATAACCCCTCAAGGGGGGTTATAAGAAGAAGGTCTCTCAATAGTCCAGCCCCAAGGAGTCCAAGAATGTAGCCAATAATCTCCTTGCCTTGGGCCAATGCTACTTTCATCCCCCTGAGAGCTATCGAGATAATGTTCAAAACTAAAGTCAGCTATGCTTTCTCTATTAGACGGAAGTGGTGCCATGGAGTGTCGCTTCTGCCCCATTTCTAGTGAGAGCATCACTTCTCTCCTCATTTATCATGGTGTCGTTTTACCAGGAAGAGTAATAAAGAGAAGAAGATGTTTTTGAACATGAGTTATTATTTTCTTTTCTAAGCTTTGATCCCTGAGACCAATTTTCACAATACCCTTGATCTATGTGGACTCATTTGACACCTATTCCCATGTCCATTATTTATGTCTGCTCTTGGCAGAAAGCCAGACTTCCTAAATTATTCAGAAAGGAAACTAGGAAGCATTTTCATGCCTCGGTTTCCCTTTCATCCACTTCCAAAGTTACTATATGTATTCAGCCATTTTTTTTCCTCATGTGAAGATCATTTGAAAGTCACTTAAGGCCATCTGAAGGTCACTTAGATCTTCAGGGAAGGTCATTTGGAGGTCAATGTTAGGTCATTTGAGGTCAATGTAAGGTCAATTGAAGGTCCATGTAACATCACCTTCAATTGACCTTAAGCATCTAAAGGTCATTTGATGGTCACTTAAGGGTCATTTGGATGCTATTTAGAAGTCTATTAATGCTCACTTGAGGTCAATTGAAAACCATTTGAAGGTCATATGGTGGAGCAGATCTGGGACTAGATCTGGTTTTATGGACAAAAGATCTTCGACCACTGTGAGCTACAGACTAAAAATGCAAGATACGGACACCTCATGGGCCATTATGAAAGGCCAAATATGCCTATTACAGAAAATTACCTGTTTTAGGACCTAAGAACCATCTTTAAAGACCTGACTTTAAAGTAGATTTTTTTCCCCAGGAGGTAATTTTTTATACTTGGGTATTATTTTGGGGATAATAAGAATTAACATTCCTTAATTAATACTAAGACTGTGGAGGTGAAGAGTCTGGGTTCAAATCTTAGCTCTGCCATTCTACCAGTTGCATTAATTGTTGACCATCCTGATCTCTAGTTTCTTTAGCTGCCACATGAGGATTTTAATAACATCTACTTTAGAGGGTTTTTATAGGGATCAAATAAAATAACGGATATGAGTGTTTACTTTATTGCTTAGCACCTAGTACGTGCTCTATAACCATTAACCATTATTCTCTTTATGTTGTTGATAAACACACTTTTTCTGAGCACCTGTTAAGCCAGGCATTGTTAGTGGTACTCAGTGTTGGCTCTAAAATTTTAATGTAGGGAGAGATTTAGAGGAAACATTCTGGTTGTGGGGAGAAGGGTAGGCAGAAGACTTGTCTTAAAGCTGCTTTATAAAACAGCCTGCTTGAGAAACATCAATTGCCAATACCAAAGACTTGTGAAGGTTGGCTGATAGAAACCATAGCGGGGCTAACGCCCCTCCTGCGCCACCCCTTGTGGCCACCACTGTACGTTCTACAGGGAATACATATACCTATCTAGATACCTGGCATTTCTCTAAAAAACAATATGATATGACACCACCCTGAAGACCCTAACCATCCTGCTGGCAAAACAGATATGTAAATAAGTTACATAGTCAGAGACTTTCCTGAAAAGCACTGTTGCTACATAGAAGAAGGAGCTAACCATGTTTTATGGACTTGGCTGTGACTTCACAGGTATCGCATTTGAGCTGTGTTTTGTAGGCTATGTAAGACTAAGTCATGTGGAAAACCACACCCAGAACCATCTAAGAAGGAAAAACAGCATTCAAAGATGGGATTATTCTGGAGATAGCGTTTCATGAATGGCCTGGGAATCAACGGGGCTGCGATTTAGAATACATAGTAGAACTTCCACAGTTGACCACCTCCTTGAGTTGACCTAATTTTCATAGACCAGACATACACCCCATGTATGAATCAGTACAGTAGGGCTAGCTCCTTATGTGGACCACCTCCATATGTTGACCAGTTTATTACAGTCCCTTGGGTGGTCAACTTACAGAGTTGGAGGCAGAACGCCAGTAGATTAGCAAATGTCTCCAAGGGTAAGGCATTTGGATCTCATCATGTGGGTAATGGCTGGCCTTTGATGGTTTGTAAACAGAAAAATAATGTGATCAAATCCTTATTTTTGGGAGAAAAAAGCTCAGAGCATAGCGCTGGCTGAGAGAGTCCATTCAATTGTATTAGTCAAAATATGCTAGATTATGCTACAATAATAAATCCTAAACCCCAAAAGCTTAAAAGCGATTTCCTTCTCTCTCTCATGCTCCATGTCTATGTGGGTCAGTGGAGGTTTTTCCTCCACATAGTCTCTGCACATCCCATCTCATAGCTTCACCATCTGGACACAGCACAGGCCTCTGGTCACTAAGGGAAGAGAACATTAGTCACGCAACATTGCTTTACTGCAGAAGAGCTGGGATTGTTGACAGTGAATGGAATGTTTGCTGAGCCCTAACAGTCTCTGACACACCAGTAGAAAAAGAATTTTAAACTATCTAGATAGTGCAGTATAAGGTACATTGGTGGGGTGGGGGTGGGGGGCAGGATCCAGAACGTGTAGAGCTCTGCCAGGCCCAAGCAGCCATGGGAAAGTGGTGATGCTTGTAAAATGTTTCCTTCCAACCCCCTATCCACACGCTGCTTTTCTTTATTCTATCGGTGCTTACAGGTCAACAAACCTGTCTTTAGAAAGTTGTGGATAATTAAGAGCCAAGCTGATTCTAGGTCTGGGGGAAAGAGTTTGGGAGAACCCGGTGTGTGGAGATCCTAGGCCTTGGTGAAGTGTCAACCTCAACCACTTTTCAGGAGTGTGGATTCCTGTGGCTCCACTTCCCTTTTCACCTTTCTACCCTCCCTGTGAGCAAAAATTGCCTAAGTGATCTCTGATTGGAGGAGGGAGAAAGAACAGGATGATGAGAGTGGGAAGATGGAGACAAACTACTTCACATCAAGATATGACACGACAGTATGTTAATAGTGTGTGTTTGTCGGTTGTGGAATTATGAATTACCTTTTCCCTCTCCTTTATCCTTTTTCTTGTCTTCTGTATTTTCCCATTTTAAAATTAGGCAGTAATAGTTTTTACTATTTAAAGGCAAATTGTTTTATTTGAAACGCTAGATGTCTAATTAATTTTTACACTATGCAAGTGTAGAACAAAAAAAGATCAGCAAAAAATTCTCTAAACTTCTCTGTGAAACTAAGTCTGTAGATTCAATCAAGGATCTGAGACCAGGGTTTAGCCAATTGCCCCAGCAAGCCTGGGAGAAGGGGTTCCAGGAAATGTAGGGGAGAACCTGACCTGGGGGTGGAGCTTGACTTAGGGGGCAGAGCCGGTCGTGGGGGTGGAGCCCAACATAAGTGGGTGGGGCCCAGCCTTAGTGGGAGGGCTTGGCCTTGAGGGTGGGGCTTGGCCTTGGTGGTGGTTGCAGGCCCTGTCTCACTGCCACCTGGATGGAAGCTGAATTCAAATGTCATAGAGCCAGGACCAGATCCTGCTCTGTCAGACATACATCTCTACCTAAATCTTGAGGAATAGTTCAACATCTGTTTCAATTCTCCAGAAAAGCTTCTCTCCCGTCTGCCTGTGACTTAATAATGAAGGGAATTACTAAGAACCTTATATTGATAAGAATACTCCTTATTATGTAAAAAACAACCCTTTGTAAAGACAAAATGAATGTCATATTTAACACTGACAGCATGGAGGGGAAGAGGAGGAGGTAACAATATTATCTGAGCAGACATAAAGGTGAACACTGAAAGGATCAGAAGTTTGGTGATTATAATGTAATTATGCAAATTATGAGGTTGTCTGAAACAAGCCAGGATAGTAACTGTGGTTATGTGACCGTGAACATTCTTTCCTTCTGCATCATTGGAGAGGTTACTCAAGTGCCCTGATGTTTCAGCTGTTTCTAATCAAGTTAAATGAAAACTCATAAACAGGCTCTGAATTGAAGCCACACCATCTCCCCACAGTCATTCTTGCTTCAAGCAGCCTGAGGGAGTGGAGTCTTCTTATCACCTGTTTACAGCGCATACTTTCTTTCCCAACAGAGAGAGAAACTGCTAAGGGCTGCTAATTAAGCCATGTGCCCTACTCTCACCCCAGCTCCCTGTTTTTTGCAGGGCTCAGCTAGAAGGATGGTGTGCCAAGCTCAGGCATTTAGTCCAGTCTGCTGTTTGGAACTGGCCAAATATGATAACTCAGGCTTCAGATGACATCAGAGGTTCTGAACACCAGCCAGAGGCAGCTCAAACACCAAGGTTAGAAAACATTTCTGTAAGGCACATTGTATTACATTCTCACTTTTGAGTATAGACGCAAACATCCCAGGTAAAACACCAGCAAAACTTGCTCTCCAAGATAGTAAAGGAATATAATAATAATCATATATGATAATATAATAATGATGACTCCACGTGAGTCAGTGAAATGTAAGTGTAACTGATAAGGTTACAGGCTCTGAAACAGGCTAACTAGCATCCAACTCCACTCCCACTTACTAGACACCTCTGCACAGCTAACTTCCCCTCTCTAAATATCAGTTTTCTCATCTGCGTAATGGGACACATACTTCCCTTCTCAGATTGTGGAGTGTCTTGTCTGGCTTGTGACAAAGGCAGAACCATAAGAAAGGGAAGTGCTCACAGTCAGTGAAGAGCAGAACCGGGAATCAACTTCACCTTCACTGGACTGGGCTCTTAACCTCTGGGCCATGATGGAACCATGAGGCAGACATAACTTTTCTGAGCTGGCATAAGGGGGAACTTTTTATAATCATAATACAAGCAAATGAGGAAACCATGAAGAAAAATGTATAGATTTGACCACATATATTTTTTAAACGTTTCACATAAAAAGCAGTTTAAATAAATAACAGAAGTAAACTACACCCTGAGCAAAGCATTCGTGATAGATCCACGTAAACAGAGAACAGAGACACCGTCTCTGGAAGAGAAGATTTTGTTTGGGAACAGAGCATTACAGTAGGATTATGCAAGCCACAATAGACTACGTGCATATTCAGGGAAATAAAAGAAAACAGAGGTTTTTAAAAGGGGAAAAAATAAGGATCACTTTATCCTTTTGAAATAATAATTGTCCTTGGCTAGGAAGGTCATTAACACAGGTGACGCCAGACCAAAGTTGGACAGGCAGTTGTTAGGGAAATGTCCTTGCTAAAGTAATTTTTTTGTGTGTATAAGGTTGCCATGACCTTTGTTTAAGATTGTGGTTTTTGTAGTCTTTTTTGTTATCAGGCAGGCATGAGAATCCCCTCTTCAATATGGCCTTTCCTGGCTCTGTTTGTCAGGGTTTGAACACTCTGTCACACTTTGAACTCCTTACCTCAGGTTGTCTTTATTTGATGAATTGAAATGTGAAATCCTTTATTAAAGGATTAATAAATCAATAGCAGCAAAAGTAAACTCATTGAGAAAGGACTTCCTTAAAAAAATACAGTAAAACCTCTGTAAGTTGACCACCCAAGGGACTGTAACAAACTGGCCACCATACAGAGGTGGTCAACATAAGGAATGAGGCCTACTATGCTGACATGTACATGTGGTGCATGTCTGGTCTATGAAAATTAGGTCAACTTAAGGAGGTGGTCATTGTAGGGAGGTGGTCAACTATGGAGGTTCTACTGTGGACATTAAACTCATTTTGGTTATTCTGCTTATTCATTATAATGAAGTTGTTTTAGTGATACTTCTCAATTTTTTTTCAAATTCTTTAATGTGGCCTGAATTTTAAGTTTTAAGAATATATAATTTCTTCACTATCATTTTTAAAATATCTGATAGCTATAAATGTTGATGGCTAATCTTCAATGTTATATTCATAAGAGTTTTTTCATGTTTAATTTGCATGCTCTATTTGAGTAGACATAACAAAAATAATGCTATGGAGAAAAGTTCAGGAATTATCTTTAGCTCCATCTCATTTCATCTTAACCTTCTGTTAATTAATTTATACATGTGCATGTTGTCTAATGATGATTCACTTGTTTAACTGTCTCCCACTTGAATATATTAAAAAATGATTTAAATACTATGACCAAACAGTCCTGGATTAAATGAAATCACCAAGATGAGAATAAACATAGTGATATAGGTTTAAGTCAACTAAGCTGATGATAAGAATATTTGCTTTTATGAATTTTTTTCACATTACTCTTCTTGAGTACAAGTTCTTTAGCCCAGTGATTTCTCATTTTCCATTGTTTACTTCCAGTTCTCCAAATTCATCCTTTTCTTCTTATTTTCTATTTACTTTTCATTTTTATATCATATTCTACCACTAATTAAACACCTTTCTCCATTTGAACTTCAGATGCTGTTGAATTTCTTTTCTGGGATCTTTTAAAACCATCTCATTTTTCTTTCTGGTTCCCACTTTCTTTGTAATGTTGCAGCATGTCATGTTTCCTTACAGAATTTCACTGATGCAGTTCTTTTCTGAGTTCTATATTTACTGAAATCCTGCTTGAAAGCCAAATGCCAATACTGTAAACTTCCCCCCAACACACCACCACCTTAATAAATCTGCCCATAAAACTATTGGTATGGAAATAAAGAGATCAGGCAATGGTTTGTACTGGGCCATCTCTGCTGAAATATGCCTGTTCTCTGCCAAATGGAAAATCGTGCTTTCTCCTTCCAAGGGATAATACTTTTCTTTCTGGAGTGATCTGCAGTCCCTTGCAAAAGCAGGTTTCTTGATCTGAGCAAAAGCCTGCATAGAATGATATAATTCCTCTATCATTAACAAACCCATTGTGGATTTAAGTATAAAGATAAATGCTGAATCAAACTTTAGGAAGACGAATAAAATTACTCTAATAGACTTTGGTCAAAACACATGTTATTAGAAGGGGAAAAAAATAAATTCTAATAGAGTGAATTGTTAAGCTGTGAATCCAGACATTTCATGGGGAAAAAAAAGATAGAATTGAACAAAGGATGTGAAAACTGGAAAGGACCTAGAATCACCTAGGGGTCCCCTCATTTTAAGGATGATGAAATGAGGTCCAGTAGCCACAGGGGACTTGCCCAATCCTCATTGGGAGTTATTGGTAAGGTCAGAAGTGGCAAGCAGGCCCCACTGGAGTTTCTTGGAGATGCCCAAGTCAGTGTTCTGAAATCCCTTGCTGCAATAGAATGTATGTAACTTTCTGGAGACCTAGTAGTTACCCTGATATTGAACTGCAAGAAATGGAGGGTATATTTTCCTATTACTTTGATTTCATAAGGATTCACTTAAGCATAACAAAAATTAAATAGGTACCTAAATCATTTCACCAGGGTTTTGTGTGAAGAATGGGTTGTGAGGTGACAGGGGCCTCCACAGTCTGAGAGATGCTCAGGGAGCGACCCCCAACCACCACTTCTCCGTCAACAACATTCTTTTCACCTTCCAGACGTCATGTAGCCCACTCATACTTTCCTTATTATTGGCAAGCACACAGTTTTTCCCTCTTTAAGGATGATCTCTACTCTATGTGCTAAGACTTATGAAACCTTGTCAAGATACTGTATAGATAAAGCTGTTTCCATGGTTCAGGTACTGGCTGCAGCCATCAGCTGCATCAGCCCTCCCAATCCGATCCTATCTCTTGTCTTGTGTGTGTTGTGTCATTTGTGTCCTTCTTCTTCATTTCCCACCATTTCCACTCTGGTTATTTCTCCCTCCTTGTGCTGGTTGGTGAGTTTTGAGTCTTTGCATTGTATTTGTGGGCTGTTTTCAGTATATTGTGATGAGGGTACATTCAGGTTTCCCTTATCACAAATGTATTTTTAAAAACTAGGTGGAGTCTGTGGGTAGGGATGCTTTAATAGAAACATTTGGGAGGAAATTCCACATTTCCAGAATATATCTTCAATATAGAAAAAAGCAAGTATGTTGATTTCTCTTTTTGGTTTGCTGTTTCTGCTTAGGTCTTAATGATAGTGCAGTATATGGAAAACTCATAGGACTTTATTTTAGCAAATGGAATGAAATAGAACAGTTATCTAAAAAAACAAGACATCTAGGCAAAAACCCAAGCACCTGGCTTTCGAAGATGTATAGCCTCATTTGGAATAGCCATTCCTTTCCTGTGTGTGCAGTGAGTATCACTTTTATAGGCACAAGCTTAAGAACACAGAAATATGCCTGTATTTTTCTATAATTAAACCTGAAATCTATCTTAAGCCCCCATTTTTCCTGAAGTTAGAAAATCTAGTCAGTTCCAAGTATACCTATCACTGCAAGGATTTCCCAGTCATTTTAGGACTTTCCCATCTTCTCGTCCCTGAGGGATGATGTCAATTCTAAAGGCTTGTCTAGCACCCTACCCAGGACAGGAGGAGCATCTGGGAAAAGCACATGTCCTCTCACTGTTCTCTGTCCTATAGTGTGATCTGGAGAACAATTCTACCTTGTTCTTGGGTGTGGGCCTCTCTGGCATCCACTGGAGAAAATTGTTCTTTACAGACCCATGAGCTATAGGACACACTCTCTTATCTTGACCACACAAGCCTGCATGTGTCCTTAAATCAGACCACTGGCTATTCCCTAAGTTTCCATTTCTTTGTCTTTATCCACACTGTCCCATGTATTTGTTTTTTCTTCTTTAACAACAATTTTTTGTAAATTTCAGATTACTATATGGATACAAAGGATTAGGTTACACTGTTTGCATTTGTTAGGCAAAGTTCAAGTTGTAGTTGAGCCCTTCACCCAAGACATGTGTCATATACCCTTCCATTATACTCATTAGGTGAGAGCACACCAAACCTCCCCTCTTGCCCTGCACTTGAATTTAACTGTGTTTTTTCATTGTATGGGCATGTAGTTGTTCATTAACTACTTTCCTATTAGTATTGAGTAGGTTGGATGTTTGCCTTTCCATTCAGTATCACAAGAATGGGAAAACAAGTGTCACATCCATTTGTTAGATGTTCCCCCACCCCAATAATCTTGTCTCAAAACATTATTCAACTTGAAAAAAAATCCTAATTCTGGCCACATAGGGCCCTGTGCCTCTTCTGCCACTGTCTGCCCAAGTACACATGTACCTGCTCTCTTTGGTCCAGACTCCAGGAACTGTCTAGACCAGTAATTTTCAACTGGTAAAGATCTCAGGTATCCTGCAAAAAAAAAAAATTATTTCAAATTAATATGAGGGTATAAATTTTTAGCTTACACTGTTTTCAATTCTAAGGTAAAATTCAAGTTGTAGTTCACTCAGGGAGTATGCTGAGCATCCTCACATTGTGCACGTTAGGTGAGACCCGTCAATCGCCCTCCCTCCTTCCCCCTTCCCTCTCCTTCCTCTCCCTTCCCTCTCCTTCCTCTCCCTTCCTTCTTCCTAAACTATACTTGTATTTTATCATTCATATGGATGTATAGTTGTTAATATATTGGTTTCATATTGGTATTAAGAACATTGGATTTTTTTTTTCCATTCTTGAGATACTTTACTAAGAAGAATGTGCTTCAACTCCATCCAGGTAAACACAAAAGATGTAAACTTTCTTACATCTTTTCTTATGTCTGAATAGTACTCCATGGTATACATATGCCACAATTTGTTAATACATTCACGAGTTGATGGGCATTTGGGTTGCTTCCATGACTTGGCAATTGTGAACTGAGCTGCAATAAACATTCTGGTGCAAATGCCTTTCCGGGTACCCAGTTAATAGAGTTGCGGGATCAAATGGAAGGTCAACTTTTAGTTCTTGGAGGATTCTCCATACTTCTTCCCATAAATGTTGTATTAGTTTGGATCCCTCCAGTGGTGTAAAAGTGATCCCTTCTCTCCATATGCATATCAGCATCTGTAGATTTGGGACTTTGTGATGTGGCCTATTCTCACTGGAGTTAGGTGATATCACAGAGTGGTTTTGATTTACATTTCTCTGATGACTAGAGATGATGAGTATTTTTTCATGTGTTTGTTGCTATTCATCTGTCATCTTCAGAGAAGTTTCTGTTCAAATGTCTTGCCCACTTATAAATGAGGTTGTTTGCTCTTTTCTTGTTGATTAATTTGAGTTCTCTATAGATTCTATTATGCTGTGAAAATTTTAAAATTAGATTATTTTTGAAAGAAGTTCAAAGCACAGTCAGTATGTTCCATTTTTGCTCTTTTGTTTTTTTGATCAACGTAATTTAAGTGTGCTGTTGAAGTTTAACTATAGGTACAAGTATGCTGTGAGATAAAAAAAAGGTTGAGAAACACTGGTCTAGACCCTGTAAACACTTGTGTCTTGAGCCTTAAACTGCTCATTTTCTATTCAGTTTTTAAATGGAACTTACCACAAGGCAAGGTAGGAAAAAATATGATTGGAGTTATAATTATTAGAAATAAAATTAAGAATAGGGTAGGGAATCAGGAGGCCTTTCCCTGAGCCCTGGAGCTGCCACTAACAGGCTATGTAACTTTGAAGGGGTCCATTAGCTTCTCTGAGCCTCTGTTCTTTACCAGTACAATGGTGAGGCAGGATTAGTGTCTTTCAAGGACTCTTTCAATACTAAAATCAGTGAGATAGCTTTCAGTGGGCCAGTCTCCTCTATGACCTCAGACAGGACTGTCTTCTCCTTGAGTTGCTATCTCACTCTCCTGATGGCCTCATGGAAAGAAGTCAGTCGCCTTCCCCATCAGGCGTCAACTCATTTACGTCTTTCATGGAAGCACCTTTGGACAGCTCCAGCTGTATCCTAAGATATTATGTCTGGGGCTCCTGCCAGCTATGACCTTATATGCCATTGTCCCCAAATCTAAAGACTTCTTCGTTCAGTTCATCAGCCGTGGGAGATATTAAGTCAGCCCTGACTGTGACTTTAACGCCAAAAAAACAACAGCAGTTGCACTTTCTCTGTTTGTATACCAGCTATCATACTGGACAAATCATTGAACAACATGCCAACTCAGCTGCGGCCTGGACAGCAGCCTTTGGAGCAATGTCTGCCCCATATCAATGGAGCCCTTTCTACTCAAGCTGCAGTCAAGATTGCCAAAGCCTTTCAGAATAAAGTAGAAACACGCCTGTTAGTTCTCCTTTGGGACACAGCACCATGAGAATTGGTTTTGTATTGTGTTAAGAAATTCTTTAACTCTTCACGTTGAGTCCCAGATAATCTAATTACAGAAGGTTGCCAGCCATGGTACATATTGCATGGACTTTAAATCAACCTTCTGTCTTGGAGTGGTTTCAGATGTGCCCAAGCAAATTCCATTATTTCCAATTAATGTTCCACGACTATACCCACATCTTCACAGTCTTCAGAATTAAAACCTAAAGATCTGATATGACCTAATTGAAAATGCTAAACCCATGTATTTCCAAGCATGAAGGTGCCTCTGTGAACCTGAAATCTCTTGAGATTCTTTTGTTTCTGATATGCAAGAAGGCTTTGGTGTGCAAAGCCTGCGTTTAGTTTCAGACAGTCTTTCAGTGCATGTAAGCACACATGGGGCTATTAAAGGTCAGATGTTCTTAAATTCATTATTAAAACTGATTCAAAGCACAAAAATTAAGGATGCTTTATGGAGCTCTCAGAGCTGTCAGGTCTGCATTTGACATACTTACAAATGTTTTCGCCACTCCTGCGAATCTACTCAGACTTCATGGGATGATGACAATAACTATTGTCTTAGGTAGATTTCCAGAACAGGTCTTGAGGCTTATTTATCCATGGTGCTCTTAGGAACCACATCTGAAGGGAGGCAGGCTGCAGGCCTGGGCACACTGGGAAGCTAAACTGTGATTCAGTCCTGCAGAGGCATCAGCTAGCTCTATAGGGAGGGTGGAGCTGAAAAGCCCTTAGGGTTGTCCTGAATGAGGCAGGAGGACTGCATCCTTGTAACCAGCATCAGCCAATCAAGGGATGTGGGCTGTCCCTGTGGTAGGAGTCAGACCTTGTACTAGACAACAGCTAAACAATTCCTGAGGGGAGACTCCCTCAGGAGCCACCAGCTGTCACTCTGACAGCTGGGAAGATGGTCCAAAAGGGGACATCTGGACTGCACACCACTCTTCACCACTATACCTTGGTCTCATGCTATAGGCTGCATGCCACAAATGGGATGGAGTGTACCCATTCTGGCTTGTCTGTTTCCCTAAACCTTTGATTTCCTTCCTCTGGCATCTGCCATCTAACTCTTTCTTCCTTTCTTTCTTTTCTTCCTTCCTTCCTTTCTTTTCATATACTTCATAGTGAGGTAAGATTTCCCCTGGTTAAAAGGATTCGTTTTTGCTCATAATAAAGGGCTGATGACAGCTGGTAAAAGAGGTGGTTCTCAAAACTACATTAATCATCTGTGAATACAAGCATCTACTTTTCTGTAGAGACTAACTAGTCCTAGGGGTTCTCTTTCATGATAATTGTCACTCATTTTACCAAATCTACATGGCACACAGGCGTCGGCTGTGAGGGACTGCAAGGCTTCAGTGTGCTTATTAACATCTTGCTAGGTCTGTTTCCTTCCCATTGCTATCTGTGAGACTTGCTCTATAATAGTCCCCAACCCTCCTACCCCGACCACTACATATACACAGCAGCCTGGGCCTCTGATGAAGCCATCACTGAACTTCATAGAGATGCTGATATATCTCTACTAGGATATTGCCATGGTAATGCTATATCTGTATTCATCAGTGGGTCTTCCAACCTTGTCTATATGTACACCCCAGCCTGTACCTTCCCCAAATCTCTTCATTTCTTCCTCTACCGTCTGTCCTGGCAGTTCTTAAATTTCAACCTCCTTAGCCTGAGCCATCACTTCTTCCATACTCCTATGAGCCACCTCAGTTGCCAGTTCATACCACCTCCTTGAGTCATTTCTTGAGACAGAGAGTGTTCCCAATGGGTAACATTTCCCTCATCCCATCTTATGTTCTGAACATAATCCTTGTTCATCACTCTCAGCATCCAGGCCCATGCCTGGCCTTCAGGCTCCAGCTCGTACACACAGGGAGGTCCTGCAGCTCTTTTGGAGTCTAATCCCTTTTCTCTCTTATCAGGCCCAGCACATCCCTGGCTGGGGACTGAGTCATGGATGCTGCAACTTAACCCTACTAATAGGCCTGGGGCCAAAAGGCTAGATGGGGGCAAATCCTGATGGGGATACTTATGGTCTTGTGGGTAGAGGTCTCTACACTTTACTGCAAGAAAGGGGGAATTACTGCTCTTAGTAGGGAGGTATGGCCCACCTCTGTAGGCCTGGAGGGTTCAGGGAACTGGCATTTTCAAGATAGGGGGAAAGGAGATACTGAAATCAACCTGGGTGTCCCTATCCTTGTATCAGAGTGCTATTGTTTCACACCAGGGGCGTGATCTTGGCAGAGTAGGCCAGCCTTGGCCAGGAGTTTAGCTTTCTTCGGAGCCTTCTTGCTCTGACAATTAGGTCGTAAGTGGTGGTCAGCCTTGTCAGCCTTCTCTGCCTTCTCCTTCCTGACAGCCTCTTTCTATGCTTCAGGAAGGCCCTGCATTCTCATTTGACTCTCCATTGCCTTTAAATTGCTCTCGAGTGTCATCTACCTTAAGGCAATAGGTATTGAATTCCATTGCTATTAGAGTTATTGTTTCCTTCAAACTTTTCAAACATCTATTACTTGATGCCAGCTGCTTCCCCTGATTTTCTATCTCAGTTTGCCATGGTGAAACAACTGGGCCATGTATTCATTTCTTAGTGCTGCAGCTAACAAATTGCCACACGCTTAGGTGGATTAAACAATAGAAATTCAATCTGTCACAGTTCTGGAGGTTATACATCTGACATCAAGGTGTCACCAGGGCCATGCTCCCTCTACAGGCTCTAGGGAAAATCCCACACTTTGCCTATTTTTATTTTGTTTGCTTGTTTCTTATTGTTTCACAGGAATCTTTTATTTGTTCTAGATTTGCCTATTTATTTATACAAAAAAAGGATCATTTAAAAGATACCAACGGCTATTTAAAAACATTCTAGTTCACAGTTAAAGGGGTTTATAATTTAAACAAGTCATATAATCTTCTGATAAAATCAATCGTATTCCTTTTATAAAGTGAATAATTACTACCCATCCCAATTTTCTCTTTTATGGAAATATACAACCTCACCTACTCAGTTAATAAAAATCATAGTTTCATGGGAAGCTCTTTAGAATAAGTCACTCAAAGTTAAAATCAAAAAATGTGTCTTTTTTTTTCAGTATACTTGAACTTTCTGAACCTACAAGAGAATCTGACAATTTGTAGGACATGGTGATAATTTTCTTGATTTCTCTGGATTTCAACTTTCTCAGCTTTAAGCATGATATTATGTGCTCCGTGAGATTATCCTAAGGTGCAAGAGAGAAAACACAGAGAAAAAGCTCTGTGGAGTACAGTTTATTTAATTGTTAGGAGTTAAAATTGCAAATAGTATTTCAGTAGCAGGCAACAGATTTCATTTGAAGCGTCCTAAATCTTGTTCCCACTTCCAATGACATATTCTATTAATATATCCCATCTACACAGAAATTCCGCACTCCCTGTCAGGGTCTGGACTTTGGCAGTCACAGCCATCTCTGGGTATGTGTGCAGGGAGGGTGTGGTTGGAATCGCAGCCATGTGCCCAACCACATGTTCTGTGAGTCAAGGCTCTCCTGAGAGTTGCCTTTATTTTGAGCCACTGTGTTTCTAATGGCAACCTGGAAGACTGGCTTTCCAACCTGTTTCTAGGCAGTTCTCAGCAAAGCCACATCATTTGAAGTTGTGCCTCAGAGTTTCTTTCTCTTTTGCTGCTTCAGGCCAACCCAGCTTGGCATTTGTCGCTACCATCACCAGACAGTCCTCAGTCTCATCCTGCCTGTCACACCCAGTGGGCAGCCTGTTAGACTTGGCTGGGCGAGTCTGAACGGTTTTTCATGCATCTCTGCTCTAGCCCTGGTGCCCTCAGGGGCACTTTCATGCTTAAGGACAGAGGGCTGTGAGGGGCAGAGAGAGAGAGAAACAAGAATTCCCTAGGCTGTGATTTTTACTTTATTAGTGGTAAGCCAATTAAAAAGTTAGAAGGGAGAATTTGAGCAATTTGTCGAAGAAGGGAGTTCTTTCAAGAGAATATAGGGGCAAAGTCTCATTATTTTATTAGTATACTTAAATTGGCTTATAAAAATGAGAATAGCAGTGTTCTTATAACAAAATGTGGGACAATTATTTCATGCCATGTAGCCCAAACCTGCAGATGTTAAGACTGCCCCATGGGCAACAGTAGCCAGGAAATGTCAGAGTAGGGCTTTTCATCCTCCCTCTTACCCAAGATGGAGTTGGTGTTCCTTTATTTCATAAGCGTTTATTGAGTAACTCCTGTATGCCAAGACATATCCTAGGTGTGAGGATATAGCTGAAGCTGGAACAGACAATGTCCAGCTCTCATGGAACTTAAATTAGGGTGGAGGGACACAGAGGAAGTTAATGGTCAGAGACAGACAGAAAAGCACATGATGATTAAAATAGATAAATAGGGCAGTGCCTGTGGCTCAGTGAGTGGGGCGCCAGCCTCATATACTGAGTGTGGTGGGTTTGAACCCACCATGGCCAAACTACAACAAAAAAATAGCCGGGCATTGTGACGGGTGCCTGTAGTCCCAGCTACTCGGGACTGAGGCTGAGGCAAGAGAATTGCCTAAGTCCAAGACCTAGAGGTTGCTGTGAGCTGTGCTGCCACAGCACTCTATTGAGGGCAACAAAGTGATACTCTGTCTCTAAAAAAATAAATAAATAGGGCAGTGCTGTGGCTCAAAGGAGTATGGTACCGGCCTCATATGCCAGAGGTGGTGGGTTCAAACCTGGCCCCGGCCAAAAACTGAAATAAATAAATAAATAAATAAATAAAATAACAAAATAGATAAATAGCTAGATGAGATGGCTCATGTTTATAAATATAACCCTCTGGGAGACACAGGTGAAAAGATCACTTGAGCTCAGGAGTTTGAGACCAGCCTGAGCAAAAGTGACATCCATCCATACTAAAAATAAAAAAATTAGCTGGGAGTTGTGGTATGTAGACCCCGTTACTCAAGAGGCTGAGGCAGGAGGATCACTTGAGCCCCAAAGTCTGAGGTTGCTGTGAGCTAGGCTGATGCCACGGCACTCTAACCTGGGCAACAGAGTGAGACTCTTGTCTCCAGAAAAAATAAATAAGTAAAAATAAATAAACAGGACTGTGGCAATTGGTGGTAAATGCTATGTGTCCTAGTCTGTTTAAGTTGCCATAACAAAATACCATAGATTGTGTTTCCTTTAAAAACAAGGAAATTTAGTGCCCACAGTTCTGGAGCCTGGGAAGTCCAATCAATATCAAGGTGCAGGCAACAATCAAGAGCCTTGTGGCTGTGGCATCTCATGGTGGAAGGTGGAAGGACTAGAGAGCTCCACAGCTCAGGAAGGGTCAGACTCGCTTTTACAACAAAACTACTCTTGAGTTAACTCACTCACTCCTGCTGTAATCCATGCACGAGGACAGAGCCCTCATGACCTAATTAATCATTTATTAGGCTGCATCTCCCAACACTGTTGCATTGGAGACTAAGTTTCTAACACATGAACTTTAGGGGGGCACATTCAAACCATAGCAATATGTAATGATTTTGAAGAGTAATGTGAAAGTAACTAGGGTCATCAGAGATCTGTTTGAAAGAATAACATGTGACCTGTTGTATGGTTGGAGGGCTGTCTGGTCTGACTTATATCATTTAATTTATAGAAGCTTTTCCATAAACATATATTCTTTCCTTCAAGGTGCTTGGGCAATCACTTATTTGAACTTCCTTTTTTTTTCTTGGTAGAAGGAAGGCAATAATAAAATATTTAAACTGACTGTTTGCTTCATAGATGGTGGAAAAAGAAAGGACCTTGACAGGCCTTCTGCCTTTAGGACAGTTCAAACCATCTGTTAGTAGACCAGAGGGCAAGAGGGTTTAAGCACTTGCTCAAGGCCACACAGGTAGCAAATGGCACAGTTGGAACCAGAGTCCAGGTCTTGTGTCTCCTACTAAGCTCTCCTTTCCCTGATCTGAGCTTCAAAAGAGCACAATAGTCAACGTGTACTGGGACGTAGCACATCTGTGCTACGGGTTCTCCTTGACCATCTGTACTTTGAAAGCATAAAATGAAGGAATAAGGATGGAAGAAAAAAAATGGGCTCCTGTAAATGGTATACTACGCTTCTAAATGGCCAATTTGTAAAGAATTTAGGAAAGGCAGTTAACCCCAAAATTCGTAGCTCAGAATAAGCACCACCCCAAGGAGCAAGATCACAGCCTTCTTATCCCCTCCCACCTGCAACAACATTCTATCCAGATGATGAAATAAACATATTCTCCTCCCGCTTCACCTGTTTCTCTGGAGTATGTCTGCTCCACCTCTTCCATCTGCTAACATCCAAACCTCAGCTGGGACAACTCAAAGGTATGCTAAGGGATCATAGAAGGAAGGTACTTGAGGATACCTTTCTGCCGGCTCAAGTGGTTTTTTAAACTACGGAAATGATAATTAGCATAGAGGTTCATTTGTGTGAGAGTGTGGGTGTGTTGTTGGGGAGAACTCTCTGCATTGTGATTACACTGGAGAGAGGGTCTTTCCTGACCTGCAAAGGCATGGCAGGAAAATAGCCTCTCCCACAACAAAAAGAGCCAGAAAATCTCTGTCGAGACAAAAAGACCTGAAAAACACTAAATGGACATCAATTTAAGCAGATGCTGGCGTCACATGGGAAATAAAGGGAAAACGAAGTGTTTGGAGAGAAGCAGCTGCATCTCTTGAAATGATGGAGAAAGCAAAGGAATAAATTAAATTAAAAGACCAAGAATTGGAAGCAAGGAATTCTTCTCCTAAAAGGCATAACCAGGTCAACCAGAACCTATAAAGAAATGACTCTGTGGGCAGCACCTGTGGCTTAAAGGAGTAGGGCACTGGCCCCATATGCTGGAGGTGGTGGGTTCAAACCCAGCCCCAGCCAAAAACTGCAAAAAAAAAAAAAAAAAAAAGAAAAGAAAAGAAATGACTCTGGAAGCTATAGGGAAAACATGAAGCTTTGACAGAGGATAAAGAACCCAGCCAAAGTAAAAAGCCTGCTCCTGCAAGCTCTGAAACTCATCTCCCTGGTTAGGAAGGATTCAGATGATAAACTGTGCTCAGTCTGGTATCATGTACTTACAAATAAATGATATACCTATAATTAAGTACATAAATTTAGCTGAAATGTTGAGTCACAATACAGCCCATACCACGCTTAATGAATTATTCTTATATGACCTCCTTTGGAGTTAGGAAGGTGAATAGCAAACGTGGCTAAATTTCAATGGGATTGTGGGTAGAGGGAGAGATGGTAGGGGATGTCAGGGATTATCTGGATTCTGCAGTGGACCTCTGCAGGAAAAGACCATCACAGACTGGGGAATCTCTATACTTTTACTTGCTTGTTAAAGAGAAGATGCGTGATGGAGTTAATGCCCCCACATGGAAGTTCCAGCAGTTTCAACAAATTGAGGGTGTGCTGGAGGACTGAGTCAGTGAGTGAGTCAAATCCCCCTCCACCCAGGAGCAAAACGACAATGGAGTCTTTCAGAGCTTAGGTGTGAGTCATCCCAAAGCATCAGCCCTGCAATGTGACACAGTGACATCACCTCTACAGTCAACTGCAGTCTACAGCGTGGCTGTAGAAGCAATGATTGACTCTAAACCAAATTCAGCTCCATTAAACTAACCTTTGCAAGGTCAACATCTGCTCGTTTTTTGGCCATCCAGCAACGTCAAAAATGAGTGTAGATGACTTTGCTAATGAGGCTGTGATAATAGAAATCGGGTTAAATTTGGTGTAGCATGTGTTTGCAGACACCAATGCATATTATTAGTTTTCTCAGAGTTGTCAAAAATTATGTTATGATGCTCTTCTGTAATGCAACATATGAATATAGTACCATTAAGGTACTATATCCATAGGTACTTATGTGTGTACAGATATTTGATGCTGCTCTATCTATATTTAGATACACAAAATTGTTGACTGCAACATTTTTGTTGCAACCATAAATGTTCAATAGTAAATGTGTAACAGTAGGATATTGTTTGATTAGATTATGATGTCTCTATCTATCTATCTATACAATGGGATATTATGGAGGTGTTGATAATAAAAGCATATCGATACCTACTAGTATACATGTTATTATTACATGCTATTTTTTAAAGCATGCTTAAAGTATTTTAAGTGAAAGAAAAGTGTGTAGTAGAAAACACTATATAGCAGGCAGGTTCTCATTTAAGAGATATAAAGACATAAATATAAATCTGTATTAAGGCTTATACATACTCTCTGGGGAAAATAACTACTAACTGAAACTCAAGAAATTAATTGGGAGGCTGGTAGAAGTGGAGAGATATAACAAAGAATTAGCTTGTTAAAATGGGTTCTTTCCTTAATATATCTTTTAAAATATGTCAAATATTAAAGAAAGATACAATAAATGCATTCATTATTTAGAGGCCAGACTCTCATTTCTAAGTGATTGGTTGGTGAAAATATACTTTATTATAAAATGGTTCCAAGTTCCTGTAATAAGGATTTAAGCACTCAAAGCAACTTCACTGTCAATTTTTTTTGTATTTCCATGTTTTCTCTTTGACACCATTTTCAGGGACGTTGGGGACATTCTATTCCTAGATATCTCCTTTCTCAATAATTCAGACAATCATTGATCTCACAATAAAAGGCAACTATTAGAGTCTCTGTGGGCCAGATATTACTCATGCTTGGTAAACTTTATACCCAAGGGAATACGGGAAAAAGCCCAGCAACAAAAAAATAGAATTTAATTCACATTGATTAAAACAATAGATGCCAACTCTTTTCATGGGAGAGGAGAAATAGCAATGTATGGCAAGAAATCAAAACACTGAACATAGGAGATTATGGTCCTCTTAGGTGGCAATTATTCAATAAACTACTCTTGATTATTTATTTTGTACTAGGCAGTATGTTGAGGATTAGTAGCAGGGCCCTATTGTAAAGGAACAAATCAGTTAAATCAATAATTACAATGCAATGCACCAAGTGGTTAAGTAGAGGCCAACAGGAAAATACATTTCAACAAGAAGAGAAAGATTGTAAAGAAAGACCATGAGCAACACAGCATGTGGACATGAAGGAATGTGATGTCCTGGGAAAGGCAAGGATGCTGCTGTCCTGGGGTGTGGAGGCCGCATACGCATGTGTCTTAACTTCCTATTCACCAGCTCCAGCTGAAGATCTAATGAGCCTTTGAAACCTACCACACACCAAGTTGAGATCCTTATTTCTCCACGTCCCTCCCATCAGCTCCTGGCATGGCCTTCCTCCTCTCAGGTCAAATGCCTAAGAGTTACTACTGTCTCCTTTTTCTACCCCATATCCAGTGTCAGCAGATCCCATTGGTACCACTCAATGGATCCAGAATACATGCATCTCACCAGCTCTGCTGCTTCCATGCTGGTCCGAGTCCCCATAGCCTCTAGTGGGGTTGTGCCATGTCAATCCATCTTTCACATAGCAGAGTGCTCTGTTCATGCTATTAAAGCACATGATGTAATTCTCCAGCTTATAAACCCTAGTGACCCCTGTTCTACTCTAACAGCTATAGTCCTCACCATGCTCAAAAGGCCATGCATGACCTGGAGCTTCCCCTCCCTCATCCCACCCACCTCCCCTCCACTCCTGGCTAGTGCCCACCCCTCTGTACCCACACTGGCCTGGAGGAGGCTCAGCCCCACCCCAACCCCAGACACACTGGTTGCAGCCCCTCCCAATCTTTGTTCAATGATCCTTCTTGGGATGGCTCCCTGTCTCTCTTTCATAAAAGGACAATCTCGCCTCTTATACCCTGTCGTCTTCTCTTTTATTTTTCTCATGTCACATATCATTATCAAACACATCCTGTGTTATACATTTTTCTTTTGTTATTATCTGCAACTGACAATCCAACCTCACAAGGAAAACTGAAGAAGGGTTGGGATTTGGGTTTTCCGCTATATCCCCAGAATCTAAAATAACACTCAGAAAATCACAGGTGTCCAATAAATACTTCTGAAGTTCATGAATGAATGAGAGGGGCCTAAAGGTCTGAAATGATGAAAGTTGAGGTTGAGGAATACACAAGGGTCCAGCTCTTGTAGGTGTCATGATAAGAACTTTAGACCTCAGGAGGCCGTAGAAAACCATGAGAAAAAGTATATATATAATATACAGAGGCTTCAAAAAGTATGTTAAATTTGTAACACTCAAGTTACATTTGACTTCTGCAATTACAAGAAGTGCTCAGCATAACTAGAACTGATTCTGTTCTCAGTATATATTGAAAATTACAATTTTAATACAATTTTTCCCTTTCTTAAAATGTGTATACATTTTGGGCACTTCTGTGTGCATATACATATATAGAGAATATAAATACATATACAACATAAAAAATGCAATGGGGTGAAGGAAAGCAGGAAAAAGAAAAGTTGGAGGATGATTATAATATTTGACGGTGAGGATGGAGAAACTACCACAGGTTCCACAGACGTCACAGGGTAGAATCCATGAAACATACTAGCTAAATTAATGAGGAAGTTGAAGCAGAAAGATGACCCAAAGGTAAGGCTGAGATTCTAGGCTGAGCATTGGGGCATATGTTGATGCCATTAAATAAAATGAGAATGTATGACTTTGGAGGAAGCTATAAAAACCAAGAGTGTGTCTTTCAGGAGGAAATGTGAACCAACTGGCTTTCATGCTTCATAATTGATCTTGTGCTGGGAGTCTATTTTTAAATCTTACATGAGTGGCGTCCTACAGCAGATGGTGGGCACACTAGCTGTGGTCCGTCACTCAGTTCCGTAAAGGCTCTGCCTACATGATGCCAAAACATCCGGATGACAGTGAAGCTTCGATCCATCTTTCGTGTTTACGTGACACCACACATCTTGAGATTGGCGGTATCTTTTCCTTGCCGTCTGGGTGTTTGACATTGGAGAAATGTTCTCTTGGGTTCATTGATGAGGTTCCACTTAAGACATTTTTAAGAAATCACCACAAGTGGGAAGCATGTGGATTGAAATCTAAGGCTGGAAGTTGGGGAGATAAAAATAAGCAATTCATACTTTGATAGGAGATGCTTTGAACTTATTCAACTACCAAATTAGAATAGACTGGTTCAAGGTCACAGAGGAACTTGATGAACATAAAAGCAATTAGTATACTGCTAAACAGAAGAGAGAAAGAGAAACAAATAGTTGCTCACATTGTATACCGTGTAAGGGTGAGGTCCACAGTGATTCAGGCTGAGTTTGTTCTATAAAGGCATCTTAGGACATATGCTTTGAACATAGATAGACTCTATTTGAATACTAAACATGTAAAATATTCTTAGCTTCTGTGAAGCAACACGCTTCCTCTGGTTTATCCTGAGCCATGTGACCCTCTCAGTTTAGCTTTCATTTTCTAACTTTTGAGAGAGATGGGAATCTAAGAAATGCTTCACTTTCCTCTTCACACTATCACAAGAAAAATTCCAGTGTGATAGAAACAAGAAAAAGGCCCAGCAGAGTCCTAGCCTGCCAAGAGAAACTAGAAATCCAGGTGCTTGAACAAAATCTCCCTCTTAAAAGGTTAGCAAGTAAGTAAAAAATGTGAATGCATGAGACAATCTTTCCATCAAACAGTAAACATAAACAGCAGACATAGAAACTAAACACATCTGCTAAATTGAGTGTAACTCTGCTTTGGAGTTTAAAAGCTTCAAGTCCATTCTCTTGCTTTTCTTCCTAACGACTCTCATACCATAGGCAGAGTTATTATTTCCCCTTTCGGATATGGTAGTGACCTCAGAGAGCATGAAAGGCTTACCCAAATTCTGTGAGTCCAAGCCTTCTTAAATCAAAGCCTCTTTTTTTTTTTTTTTTTGAGACGGAGCCTCAAGCTATCCCCCTGGGTAGAGTGCCATGGTATCACAGCTCATAGCAACCTCCAACTCCTGGGCTCAAGTGAATCTCCTGCCTCTGCCTCCCAGTAGCTGGGACCACAGGCGCCTGCCACAACGCCCAGCCATTTTTTTCTTTTTTTTGGTTGCAGCCATCATTGTTGTTTGGCAGGCCGGGGCTGGGGATTCCAACCTGCCACCTTAGGTGTACGTGGCTGGCGTCCTAGCCGATTGAGCCACAGGTGCCGAGCCAATCAAAGCCTCTTAATGCAAATCTGGATCTGGAGTTTGAATTCCAATTTGTCTCGTCACAAAGTTTACACACTACCTCAATTCTCAGACCCGCATTAGAAGCACTTTTGCCATCTGGTGGGATTAGGAACCCAAACAATTACTATACAGTGATCACCTCAATATTCTAAAAATCACACTGAGTGGGGAAAGACAGGAAGGATAGGAAGGAAAGCAAAAGGAGGCATTGTTGCCAAGGCTTTTCTGTAATTGAAGTTGAAGAGACACAGATTTAATTAAGATATGAAAACAAATATCTGTTCTTAATTAGAACATGTTATGGGTCGAATTGTGTCCTCCCAGAAAGATAGGGTGAGGTCTTAGCCCCCAGTATGTGACATAATTGGAAATAGAGTGGTTGCAGGTGCATTAGAAGGATGAGGTCCAACTGGATTAGGGTAGGCTCTTAACCCAATATGACTGGCACCCTTATAAAAAGACACCTTATATCCTTATGCACAGAGGGGTAGAGGACAGCATCTGATGACAGAGGCAGAGAGTGGAGAGACATTATTGCAAGGGGAGGACCACCAAGGATCAATGGCCACCACCAGAGTTAGGAAGAGGCAAGGAAAGAGTCCAGCCAGAGTATGCAAGCAACCATGGCCCTGTCAATAGCCTTCCACACCCAGAACTGTGAAGGAATGAATTTCTGTTGTTATAAGCCATCCAGTTTGTGTACTTTGTTATAGCAGCCACAGGAAACTAATACAGTAATCATGGAAATGCAGATTAAGCCAATCAAAAAGGCCAGGCACAGCAGCCTATTCTAGCCCTCTGGGAGGCCAAGGCAAGAGGATTACCTAAGCTCAGGAGTTGGAGACCAGCCAGAGGAAGAGTGAGACCCTCATCTCTACCCAAAAGATAAAAACTAGCCAGGTGTTGTGACAGGTGCCTGTAGTCCCAGCTATGTGGTAGGCTGAGGCAAGAGGATCTTCTAAGCCTGGAAATGTGTTATCTATGTCACATAATAGGTTAGTTATTCTACTTTTTAAATAAACTAACGTTTAAAAAATTTCTAACTCTAAATTTTTAATACAGTAAATATTGATAGTTACAATTCACATAAACAAAAGCCATTTGGAGTCCTCAATAATTTTTAAGAGTGTTAAGGGGTCCCAAAACCAAGATTGCTCATTTAAGATAACTGAGTTTTCTGAGAAACACGGGATCTCAAAAATATTGTCGGGGTAAGATTATGTTTCTTTCTAATTCTTATTAGTAAACATCTTTCACTGAAATAAAAATGAGTTTATTGCCCTTATTCTAAAATGATAGTAGCTAACAGTAGATATTTATTTATTTATTTGTTTGTCTTGGTTGTTGTTGTTTGGCTGGGGCTGGGTTTGAACCCACCACCTCCGGCATATGGAGCCGGCGCCCTACTCCTTTGAGCCACAGGCACTACCCCAGTGGATATTTATTATGTGTCAGCCCTGCCGGACACAGGGGATACAGTGGCATTTAGACACAGTCCCTTCTTTGCAGGAGGTGGGTCTAACTGAGACAGCAAACACTAAATGAGGATCTCATGTGTGGGAGTGTGAATGTCACCTTTCAGTTCAGGATGCCAAGGAGCAGGTTCCTCCCTGATCAAGAACTAAATCAGAGGACTGACACTATAAACCTGACCAGAAGAAGATGGTTTAGGATTTATTTGGTGAGGTTTGGGGGGCACAATTTGGTGATTTATTAGCTATAAGTACAAAGGAAAAAGAGGGAAGGATCAAAGGATGACTCAGCTTTGTGGCTTAAATACTTGCATTCAATCATCAACTCAGCAAATACTCATTGAGCACCTACCATGTGCCAGGCACCATTCTAAGATATGGAGGATGCAGTGCCCATCAAGAAAATGCATTTTAGGCTCGGCGCCTGTGGCTCAATCGGCTAAGGCGCCAGCCACGTACACCTAAGGTGGTGGGTTTGAATCCCCAGCCCGGACCCGCCAAACAACAATGATGGCTGCAACCAAAAAATGGCCAGGCGTTGTGGCGGGAGCCTGTGGTCCCAGCTACTTGGGAGGTGGAGGCGGGAGACTCGCTTGAGCCCAGGAGTTGGAGGTTGCTATGAGCTGTGATGCCATGGCACTCTACCCAGGGGGATAGCTTGAGGCTCTGTCTCAAAAAAAAAAAAAAAAA